>CM067369.1:89066380-89286380 GCA_034401795.1 Chaetoderma sp. LZ-2023a
TAACAGAGTAAAAGCAGTAGCAGTAACAGTAGTAACAGAAGCAGCAGTAACAGTAGTAGTAACAGCAACAGCAGTAACAGTAGTAACGGCGGCATCAGTAACAGTAGTAACAGCATCAGAAGCAACAGTAGTAACACTAGCAGCAGCAGTAACAGTAGTAACAGCAGCAGTGGTAACGGTAGTAACAGCGGCAGCGGTAACAGTAGTAAGATCAGCAGCAGCAACAGTAGTAACAGCAGCAGCAGTAGGAACAGTAGTAACAGCAACAGCCATAACAGTAGTAACAACAACATCTGTAACAGTAGCAACAGCAGCAACAGCAGCAACATCATCAGTAAAAGCAGCAGCAGTAACAGTGGTACCAGCAGCAGTAACAGTAGTAACATCAGTAGCAGTAACTGCAGTAACAGCAGCAGCAGTAAGAGTAGAAACAGTAGCAGCAGCAACAGTCATAACAGCAGCAGCAGTAACCGTAGCCGCAGCAGTAACAGTAGTAACAGTATCAGTAGTAACAGTAGCAAGGCAGCAGCAGCAGCAGCAGTAACAGTAGTAATATCAGCAGCAGTAACAGTAGTAACAGCAGCAGTAAGCGTAGTAACAGCAGCAGCAGTACCTATAGTAGCAGCAGCAGTAACAGTAGTAACAGTAGCAGAGGTAACAGTAGTAACAGCAGCAGCAGTAACAGTAGTAGCAGCAGTAACAGCCGTAGCAGCAGCGGTGGCGGAGAAGGAGGAGGAAGAAAAATGGAGTCATTTTGCGTAGAAAGAAAACACTAATTTTGATAGTGGCCTGCAGGTTTTTAATGCGAATATAGGAGAGCGGGTGAGAGAACGACCAAGACGTATATACTGGTCTGGCGTTTTGTTAGCTTACTAAAATACTTACCACTCGATTTAGTGTTTGCTAAAGTCACCTGACTTAGATATCCCAGAAAATCTTAACCTATTCATGCCCATGTCGTGTGGGTTCCCTAGTAAATAAGGTTAGCAGCGATACATCCCTCCATCGGGTATTCTTAATTGTATCTCTTTAATTCTATTGCAGCCATTGCTCTAGAGAACCGGTTCCACTATACACATAGACAACATGGAAACCAGTCCACGACACAGAACGGTAAGACTGATGTAAAAATCTAGATAGAGCCATGCCTGTCCTACTTGAAAAGGAAATCAGGTCAGATATTGTACTAACAGATAGCAAACCACTATTCACAATTAAAATAATAAAGACTGACGCACTGCTTTGCAGATTGTTAATAGGAGAATCGAAAGAAAATGTATTCCAATTTTTGAGAGAACATGTGGAAAAAAGGGATCTGACTAGATGGTGGCTGATAGGAAGAAACTAATACATGAGAAGATTCAGGAGCAAAAGGAAATCAGGGGAAGTCAAATCGACAACGGAATTGCTAGGATCATATGAAAAAATATAATTATTCCTAGAAGATAAATACGAAGATGCATAAGGAGGAACTGGAGCATAAACATTAGGAAAACTGGGTAGAGATAGGTGTACACAAGGTTCCGAGGGATGAGGAACATTCGATGGTTCAGCCATTTCACTAAGAACAACTGACAAAGGAATTAAAAAAATTGAAAATAAGAGCCCCTGGAATAGAGCATTTAAAGAGTCAAAACGTAATTTAGAAACATAAACAATACCAGAAAAACAACAGATTGAATTGATTTGGCATACCTCAACCAGAAGTTTAATTATAATCAATTGCTATGGCATAAATACTGAGTTATAATCTGTGTAATAATTCTGAGTACTGTGCAATTAGGCCTCTATGCGCATCTCATCTTCGTTTATCTCCGTTACTTCTGGTCAAGAGTTGCGTGTAGTCATGCACTGCCTCTTGACTCTGCCAAAGCCTATCTAAACAATTTTCAAATGTTGTAAGAGTTGCTGCCGAAACAACATGTTCGGACAAGCCATTCCTCCATTTGCACACTGTTAGAGACATTTTTCCTAACTAGGTTAGTTCTCCCCTACTTCTGATAGACATTCAAATGGTGTCCACGAGTAAGTTTTTTTTGCAAGCAGAATGTAACAATTGACTATAACATTCGATTGCGAGCTGATAGAATGACCCTTCATACACTGGGTAAGTGTACTCTTTAAATCAAATTTCGAGCGAGTTAAGGACCTACAGAAAGAATTTACAAAATGGTATGAGGGATTATACATTAAGTAGGAAAACACGACTTTTAGGGCTAATAAAAGGGTCTGCTAGTCAAGAACTTTCCTGTTCCAAAGGCCATGCTTGCTACTAAAATATCGAAATCGACACACATCTCTGATAAAGTAAACTTGGCCATCAAAGTTTGTAATCTTTACTATCAAAATATTAACCATTTCACTCTCGAAGTTATTAGTTATAAGTTGCAACTGAAATAAGTTGAATATGAATGAGTACTAGCAAAAATGGAAGTGCCGTATTTACTTATAAACCCATACATAGGATGAATATTTATGCTCAATTTACAAGCTCTAAAAAATTAGCGCACACTATGTACAAGGATAAAACTTAGCCACGTTTTCCCCCCTGAATTTTGAAACATTTCTGAACTTATGAAGATATCACGAAAATTGAACACAATTTCCCTCGCACAAAATCTTATCATCTTGTGTCTATGTTTAATGTGTACCTCAGAACATCATCGCAGAAGTGAAATTATTAAATTGAACCACCTTAATATTGATTGTATATTCCATCAAAATTAATCCTAAGCTTGACATACAATTTTAATGAGGTATGTTGAGCGAGTACTCGCATATAGAATTATCCTGGAATCGGAAACTTGGCAATTCGATCTACCTTTCTCGTCAGCGCCTCCAAACAGAGATTTACTTTGACACTGGCTGGCTCGCCAACATTAGAAGCAGTCTACCTCAGTTGAATTCTCTGGTATTCAAGGAAATTTTCTCGAACATCGCATTCCGTTTTGGATCATTTTATGTTGGTTGTTTACATTACAATATAACCAACATATATGATACATTTTCTCGCTAGATTTAGCAACCAAGTGAACGCAAGATTCTCGCTAGATTTAGCAATCCAGTGAACATGACAATCTGTCACAGACTTTAATAGCCTCTCTAACAAAGAGGGTTACATGATTATGAGGATCCAAATCAATATCGTAATATTTAACATCCGGGCACTTCGAGCGCGTCTGACATTTACACCAAAGTGGATAGCCCATAGCAATGCAATGTTTACATTTTCCATAAAGCTAAGGCCATAAAACCTTGTATGGAATAACCCCGCCCGGTATTATAGAAAACATCAAATCTCGAGTGATATTTGCAAGATATTAAATAAAATGTGATAAGGTTCCACCACCCATTGCTAGTAATGTTAAATTAGCCTGCAAAACGATGTCAATCCCAGAGTAACTGAAATGGGAAAATCTTAATGTGATGACCGAATCGCGAATTAATATGATGGTCTTGTCTTTATTATAATGTGACTGACATGACTGATCATCATGAAGTACTTGCGAGTTTCATGTTAGTTGGTTAGTAACGGTCGTTAGAAGGACCACTCGCTTTTCTTCAGGGGATGATCGTGGTGAATCCTTGTGGTGTTCATCCATTCCACCACACCTGTTTGCACCACCGTCACATTCTTAATAGATCCAATAACTTCCCAACTGATATGTTACATAGTTATGTGGGAAACCTTATGTAGGATTCGATCCAAGCTGGTATGCATTATGCCTTATGTTGGAAAGAATGACACTCGGAAATACGTACCTAGTCAAAACTCTTAATTGATCCAAGAACGTCCCAACAGGTATGTTACATATGTCATCAGGGGCACCGGAAGCAAATTTGAGGGGCGAAGCATGTTCCACAAAAAGGGCACGCTGGATGGCATTGTTTGGAGGAAGAAATGAAATGGATGTTTTACCACCCCAACCCCCTCTCATAGAAGGGTGTTCGGAGATGCCCACCGACCTAACCACCACAAGAAAAAACATTGAAAGGTGCAGGCTCTAAGAAATGATTTCCTGCATTCTGAGTTTCTTATGATTCACATATAAATGTTAGAGCAATGTTAAGCGAAGAACGTATGTATTCAACAGGATTCAGAGGAAAAGTGGTTTTTGTGAAAACTAGGTTATTCAAGACAAATCTACCAATCATGTTGAACATGTGAACAAGGTTTGTTCAGCTCTTGCCTTAGATGAAGTCCATGAAGTTTCTTGAGTTTCATGTCAAGCAGTTTCACAGGTCTTTAAATGTAATTTCGTTAATAGTGCAAAATCGAGGATGCCCACAAACAAAATCGGACAAGCTGCTTTCCGGGACCAACCATGGATCTGACCCTATGGATCCTTCCTGCTCAGCAGTTCTTAAAGACTCGCTTAAAGAATAAGATGGGCATATGCTGGATGAATATACAGATAAGGCAGCAACATCATTATGTCAAATTGGTAACAAACTATTCAACAGCTAGTGTGTATGGAATAAGTTATTTAAATTATGATTTTGAAGCCTCTATGGGTATCAAGGTACATTTTTCCAGGGCTATTCAAAGGAACCCTTCAAATGTCTGATTTTGTTTTCGTATGGACGGTGGCACCTTTTATGGATAGGACTCAAAACGCTTGGCATGACTAGGCATGCGTATCACGACCGTACGGGTTGATAGTGAGTAGGGGGAGGGGGGGGATGGGGAGCTCATACTCGTGTAAAGAGTACAGTATTAAAAAATCCAAGAAGATGATATTTAGTACTTAGAGATGTATGATATGGTTTCTAAGCGTATCTAATTTTTGCATTTATCCGAGGCAGGCCCAGACCATACCCTCCTCCAATTCTGTGTGTGTGTGTGTGTGCGTGCGTGCGTGCGCGCGCGTGAGTGCGTGCGTGCGCGTGCGTGCGTGCGTGCGTGCGTGCGTGCGTGTGGGGGTGGGGGGGGGGGAGACGGTCGAACACAAATCTTAGACCTATTCCTCAAATACTCTGGAATTGTGAATTGACTTTGATTACCGCAGCCTTTCCATGATGAAGTCAGAAAGATCAATGTAAGCGCCAGAACACAGTGGTTGATATCTGAGTAGAGTACGTAACCAACAACATACCCTAACTCCTCATGCTTGTAGTTCTCGAGGCCGTGCAGTTCCTTCGCAATGTTCAGTGTTGATCCTGTGTTGCTTACTTTGAGGTGGATATATTGTTTAGACCAGAACAGGGGATCTGTAAGAACTTCTGTTTCATCGCTATTCTCCATGTGTAGTGCCACTGTGAGGGTGATGCAAAACTTTACCTCTTCAAGTCGTGGATTTCTTCCACCAGCTTTCTTTGTGCGCTGTCTTAGTTGTCTGCTAGGAAAGCTGATGCATCCTTTTCCCCATGCTCCTGGAGACCCACTATGATCTGTAGTTCCTGATTCCATAGGGAGTCCTCATAAAGGCTGAGATTCTGTCCTCCTGGAAGTTTTCCGTCAATGTTGGCATGTCACGAGGGTGCGTGGGTTTCCCGCATGGCGTCAGAATGAGATTCATACATGGAGTTGCGGTGGACTTCACAGTCGCGATTCTCGATGGCGCTATGGGCTACCTGCGTGGAACATGAGAGGCATGTGCTGGTAACCCCTCTACATGCATGGCCAAACAGCCTCGTCAATTCCTGGACAGATTTTCCATGTATGCGGTGCGCAAACGATAGTCTTATAAGTAGGTTTATATAAAGATCTTAGATCTTGTATATACCTTGTTATATTTAACTCTAATTGGAGACTCGAAACTGTCTGGGTGACATAGTCAGGTTCAATGTCGGTGTGAGTTGTTCCATAACCTTGCCGATGACCCGTCTATGGCAGACCTTGTAGTACAACCTCTGTCCACACTATGAGCTGAAGCTGTGCTGAGCGATTTAAAACGATGGTCGAATTCCTAGCGACGACACTATAGGCTAGTTTAGCTAGCTGTAGCCCATGTGAGGACATGTGTCACGTAACCTCACTTGAACTTTGAGTGACTATATATATCTAAATACTAGCACCAGTTATCTCGTTGATTGTCGGTGGCGTGGTCGGTTCCGCATGAATACTTGCCTTGCTTAACATGCCGCTATGCGCAAGTACAGGTTAGATGAAAATGCTCGTAGTGTGGCTCCAGAACACTCATGCCAACGTGAAGCGCAACGCAGCATGCATTTCCACCTGTTACCAGAACATGTCATCATCTAGAAATGGCGTATCATATTTGTAGGTTATGCTTGTTATGTGTTATCTCCTTAAACAGGTATGTTATGGATCAGCTGTATCAAACGGTCAGTTGAAAAATCATTAGATGATCTGTTCAGCATCTTTCCTGAAACAAATGTGATACAAATAAAATGCTTGTTTATTTTCTTATATTTATTTTCCCTAACTAGGCTTTGTAATTATGTATTTTCCTTTTGAATTTGGCTAATATATGGATCCACTATTGCATACTAAATCCACCCACAGCGTGTTCAAACTGCTTGTAATCAATGCTGGTTGTGATTAGTAAACTACCTTCATGTATGCATTCATTCAGCAATAACACCTATACTAATATATATTGATATTCCTTACAAAGATAGTAAATGTCATATTACGCGAAAAGACTTAAAATTCAAACTATGACGACACAAGTTCAACCTTTAGTGAGGTCATTTTATTGTAGCATCAGTTGATGCTACGGCATGTGATTGTGTCCTCGGATGCTTGATTGACAGATCTGAGCCATGCATTATAAGACTGTGGTAGTCTGAAGTAAACAATCTTGTTACTTTACTTTAAGTAATTAAAGAGACACAAACGTCTGTTAATAGATATTACATTTGACGTTTCATAACAGCTGAAGATAACTACCGAGAAAAAATTATGATTCAATCACAGTCTAGCACCATGGCTTCTGATACTGCTGCCGCACATCGTCTGCTAAATTGTGTTTGAATCAGAATTTTTTCTCAGACTTCAATAAAAATGTGGATTCGGCGTACCTATAAACGCCCATGCGGGTATGCCCACGATACACAAGGGGCATACATGAATTTGGTACAAAACCTGGCATCAATCGGTGTTCCATGATACTCGAACCGTTCTAGGATGTCCACAAATCACTTTGTAAAAATTTGTGGGAAGAAACAACCGATATATATGCTCAGATCAAACCTGTCGGAAACTTATGAGTGCTTTTCTATGTACGCGGTTTGAGCCGCGCGACTAGCTGGTAGGTGCTGAAAATTGATACAGTTGTTTTACAACATAACCTTTTCCATGTATGCGGCAAATAAAAACGAACACTGCTCGATTTTCCTCAAACTACGTCTATTTGGGATATCTCTACTGCAACCTTCTAAATATAACATACATCCAAAATCTATCTCCTTTTATCTGCCCTTTTTATCTGCGCGATAAGGTAAACTTCATATTATAGTTGTTAATTTTTTCTTTAAAGTTTTTATTTATAAATACTCTTCCTCAACTATCCATTGGTATGTTTCAGCTGGCCATAACAACAAAAACAGCAGCAACAACAACAACAACAACAACAATAACAACAACAGCAACAACAACAACAACAGCAGCAGAGGCTACCACCACCGCCGCCGCCGCCGCCGCTACTACTACTACTACTACTACTACTACTACTACTACTACTACTACTACTACTACTACTACTACTACCACCACCACCACCACCACCACCACCACTACTACTACTACTACTACTACTACTACTACTACTACAACTACTACTCTTCCGACACCCTCCCATTGCAACGATAAACATGTCCATCACGACTTTACCACCACCAGCACTACTAGGAAACCCACGACAACAATAACAACAACAACAGCAGCAGCAGCAGCAGCAACAACAGCAACAACAACAACAACAACGTTGCAACGTTGTAATAACAGCAGCTATCCACATAATAACATTGATGATAACGACTACAACGGCGACGACGCCGACGACGGCGAAGGTGACGGACGACGACGACGATGACGATCATACAAATGAAGAAACATGATAATAATGATAACGATGATAATGGCAATAACTACTGGTCTTGGTGAATACACATCTGAAAACTGAAGAAAACTGAGATGAAAATCAAAAAATTACGTCGGTATTCCAAAGAACCGCTTGGTGGCAATTGATTAAAAAGCGCTTATAGTCCAAAGACTTAAACCCCATCTGGAGCCGAATCGTGCACTTTGTGATACTTTGGCACACAGTTAGTATGGCGCATAACAGTTTATTTTAAAATTGGACCCCAACCGGATTTGACCTCTGGGGGCTGTAGCGGCCATGCAGATTGTCAATCTCTCATATCTTGGCAAATAATAGAGATATGAACTTAATTCTGGTGTCTATGCCTATGTGTTGAGGGTTAAGGAATCCAAATATGACATAATTTTCAAATTATCTTGTGTCAGCCATTTTGTTTTCCAATATGGTCGCCATTTTACGTTATAATTTGTAGATTTCTTCATATCGTGGCTCAAATAATGATATAAACTTGATTTTTTATACAGACCTGAGATTAAAGAGAGGAAAGTAAACTGGAAATGATACTGAATCATTTATTACACCAGGAATGTAAATTAGTCGTCCTTGGTAATGGTGAACCATAAATTTACAACAGATGGCAGTTCTTTCATTGAAATATTCACAACTGTAAAAATCTTTTCTAAAACTATTCTATTCAGCAACTCTTTTAACTTTACATGCTCCAGACTATTGGACTCACATATTGCCATACAAGACATGTGTGTAGAAACATTGACAAATGTAGATTAACTTATTAACATCCACCACACGGGCACAGTGTTGTACATGTCAAGTCTGTCTTCTTGCATTTGCATTGTCGACAAAATTCCTTGGTGCATCCACATTTGATGACTGCGCAGTATGCTGGACTAGCAGGAGGAAGAGTCATCCATTTCCTCTTCCGTTGTTCACTGGGCATCTACCAATTCCACCCAAAGTCTGCTGGACGTGACAGCTGTGGCGCTTTGATCAATGCTTGACCTAGAGGGTGACCTCGTGCGCCTTGTGTTGGGGGTGGTATTTTATTTTCAATTTCTATGCCTTACTAGATGAATAAAATCTGCCTTTCCCTATTAACCATACGACCAGGGCTTTCATGCTCATACATGATCACCACTAATCGCTCAATTGTGGAAAGAATATCCAATATATTATGTGCGTTTAGCATCTCATACAGTGTGCATAGGGATTTTGTGACATCATCGAAGAGATTCTACACAGACAGCATGTATGTTTTCCTATCCTAGCAAATGAAGATGTTACACCACATCCCGTCACAGTGTGGAACACAGGAAAAGTCGTGCATTTATCATCACCAAGTGCTTGAGCCATAGCTGTTGCGTGATACCGAAATATTGTGTTAGTACCAAAAGTCAACCTTAAACACTCACCAATCTTTTGGGGCAAAACTTACAACATTTATATCTATGGCTCTGAGAAGAATCTTCTTCATACCATATAAAGCTCCTTCCAAGTCATGCAGGAATATCCTTGTGTCTGCCTCCTCATGTGTAAAATCTTATCATTTATGCGAGATATCAAGGTGCAGACGGCGACACTTTCCGTAATTATGATCTTGGATTCTTTACAGGAAGTGCTTCATTCGCAACACGTTCACTGACGAGATGGAAGAGCTCTGATTAGTTTTCATCTTCACAGAGATACTCCAGCCAGTTACTTACTAACACCATATCAGCTCGCAACACATCACCACTAAATTATACTTATGGATGTATTCCGTATTCCACGACATTCGTGACACGATCATCGAATGAATCAGATGTTCCTGGTTTGATCACGCTGATAATCACAACACCATCCATGATGATCATCTGAGCATCGTCTGGGTTAACCGTGCGATGACATAGTCCTATATGTTCAACACTTCTTCTAGGGAAGGTGGATATGACTGATTTACATGTGAGAAGATTTCAGCCATGTTGGTTTGTCATGCTTGACAGACGATAGTGCAATCAAGTTTCAAGGATTTAAACCATTTCTGATCTCGCGATTTCTCATTTAAGCATGTGTCTGGAAAAAGGCAGGAATTTTGCTTTTGTGGTGGTGTCATGATTCAAGACGCGGTGTCGTATCGGCAATCAGGTGATACCATTCCTGTTCTGATCTCTCAATCGTATGTATGGAATCCACAATGGTATAATCGGCAACCATTCTTATTGTTAAGAACCAGTAGACCTGTACTAATGTCGATAAAAAGGAATGCCATCTTAATATGAAACCCACCCAACATCACAACATATTAGTATTCGCCGTGGGTGACAGGCCATGCCCATTCAATGTCCTTAATTATTTTGCACAGGGGCAGGTCACAGGCTATGATATATGTTTGTTCTTAGTTGGGGATATTGCCAGCTTTCATCACTACATCAGCTGAATGTTTTATCATGTCAGCTGACTTGGATTTATCAGGGAATAATGATAGCAGGGTATTGCTTCCGTTTGACTTTTAATCTCACTTTGATGGTTAGCTTGGTGAGCAGCTCATGATACATGCTTTCTGTCCTTTCCATCGGGCTCCCTGGCTTGGTTGTTATGTTTTGTGGCACACTGATGACATCACAGCCATGGTGACCCCACTGAGTTCCCGCTACAAGATCAGCTATAGAATCGGGTTTCTTCATATCATTTATTTCTGGAATGGGTGTATTCTTGATCACCACAACAGCTGGGAATAAGGTGTAGTCGTTTGGAAGTTTGGCAATCTGACTTGACAAGCGGGGCACATGCTTGTTCAATGTCGGTGTTGTGAACACCTGGGTGCTGGAAGATAGAAATAGCAGTCCCATGGACTGATGTTTGCGCACTAGTTGAGGTAGGATCATGATCTTCGTTGTTTACTGCTGATGTTGTAAAGATGACAATCTTGAGTGATTGTGGACAAACAGCTCCTATTAATTTGATGTGGTTGATAGCAAAGTTTGTCAGATAGTAGACATACGGAGAACACGGTCATATGTTATAGAGAGTCCCATATATTAAAGAGTGAAATGATCTCCCTGGATCTAGTCTTGGAATGCAGATATTCTCCAAGGAACAGAGGCAGTGGAGGTTCACGATACCGACTATGTCTGGTATCTGTTGGTTCTGGTCTCAGATGACGAACAATGTTATACAGTAACAACTGTGAGAGAGACAGTGTCGCTTGTGCTTAATAATTTGCTTCGTTCTTGATTCCGGTATCATGGAATGTCATCATAACAAGGGTTAGCAATGACGAAGGCACTGATCTTTGCTGGCAATCGACTGAACGTATTATCCAATTATAGGCATTCATTGTTGAACATTTCACGATGGATGGTATTGGCACACGTGACATAATTGCAGTCTCACTTTCTCCGCAGTTCCACTTGGTACTAATAGAAGCTCACGACCCTCACTGTGTTCCCCTTAAGTATCAAAGTACCCCATTCTTGAAACAGGTCGTATGGATGTTTGATGGTGCATCCTCTTTTAGCTGATTTAGCCTGAACGTATAGAGTTTGACTAGTTCTGAGAGCTGGAATACTGGTGTTGCCTCATCACTATCCATGATTTCTTGCATGTTGGAGATTACTTCTGCTGTAAAGGCATCATCATCATCATCATCATCATTTAGCGTATATCTGTATGAGTTTCCTCAAGTGTATTGCCAGCCGCTGTTCCACATCTATTGGTTCTCTATATTTTGTATGTATCCAAAATATATGTGTTCGGCGAGGCCTACAACGATGAGAAGTAAAATAGCAGCAACAGTTCTTCTCCAGTTCTATAACTTTTAACGTGGTACTTTAGTACCTTTAAATACGAAATCAATAGGGAGGATTGTCGTATATACATAGTGGGTATGCAATGACACGTATCATTAAATTTCTTCGCATACAAAATCCATGGTTGGTGGAAACAGACAATGTGGTGCAATGCATTGATTTGACGCTTTGTCACGTCGCACCATGTTTGGTGGGTTGCCGAAAACCACCAAATGCAGTGCGGCGTGGTAGCGCACCGCCGGGGAATAAAAACATGTACAAAGTCATTTCCACTGAACGTGGAACGACAATGCGTTGAAGCATAGCGAAACTATTGCACGAAACCCCGCCAAGGATTTCCTTTCAGTCGCTTTGCATGAGTCTACCACCCTGACATGCCATGCCATGGTGGGGCCCACCATTTCTCACATATGCTGTCAGTCTGTGCTTTATGTACTTTATGCACACAGATGACATAGTCAGGTGATGAATATTATATCATCACGTGTGAATTTTTCAACAAAAGGAGCTACTCCAAAAGTACTATTACATCCGGCCAAATTAAGACAAAATTTCAAAATTTCACATCGAAAAAAATACAAACTATTAAACAAGCTAATTGTAATTTTAACAAATTTATCTTAAAACAGTTTCCCAGACGACAACAACAACAACAATGAAAACGACGACGATGACGATGCCAACGACGACGATGTCGACGACAATGGCAATGGTGAGACTAGCAAGGATGATTATAATGCAAGGATATATACAGAGTATAGAGAACCAATAGATGTGGAACAACGGCTGCAAGTATGCTTAAGGAAACTCATAGAGATAGACCGTCTGATGATGATGACGACGACGACGATGATGATGATGATGATGATGATGATGATGATTACTTAATAATAATAATAATAATAATAATAATAATAATAATAAATATTGCCGCAAGCGCTGATGCATCGGGGGGGGGGGGGGGGGGTGGGGGGGGGGGGGTGGGGGGTGGGGTGGGGATGGGAGGGGGAGGAGGGGGTGGGGGGGCCAAGTGGCTAGCATCCCGGTCGCTAAGACGAGAACCTTATCTGAGCCAGCTCTTATAGGTGATTTAGAGCCTAAATAGCCTCCTAGATTTGATCAGGTTGGATTAATGCTGTAAATTGTATTGAATTATGAGAGAAGCTTACAGTAGGAATCTTCTTTATCCGCCCAGTCTACCCATCATTAAATGTCATTTTGAAAAATCCGTTCAGCGGTTCTGGAGAACTCGTTTTCACGAAAACTAGGTCATTCAAGATGGCCAACGAAGTTTTTGGCTAATCAAAGACCCTTGAACGATTTTGGTTCAGCGGATGCCCTCGATGATATTTCATGAGCTTTGAATCAATCCGCCAAGTGCTTTCATCGGAGAAGATTTTTAAATACGTTTCCCGAAATACTACAAAATCCAAAATGGCCGCCGCCCTGATAGGCCGACCAGCATTGTTTGAACAAAATCAGATCTCTATTACATATTGCTGCTTCCAGCAAAATATAATTGAAATCCACCTAGTGGTTTCCGAGGAGAAGGAATTTAAAATTACCAATTGCCTTACTATGGGGGAATTTGGCAGGAGAACGATTCAAGATGGCCGCCAAACCGTTCCTCCGACAGTATTGAAGATGACAAATTTGGAATCAAAAGGCCCAAAAACCTATATGAAACCAATTTCGGCTTAAAATCTCAACAAATAAAAATCTTCAAAATGGCCGCCAATCATGCTGGATTTTGATTGGTCGATGGCGGCCATGTTTTTTGACGTAGCGATTTCCCTTAAACAACCTCTAATACGCCTCAGTCCCTAATCATACCAGCCAACCTTCGGCCGAATCCGTTCAGCGGTTCTGGAGAAGAAGTCGTTTTCACGAAAACTAGGTCATTCAAGATGGCCACCCAAGTTCTAGGCCAGTCAAATTTTCTTGAACATACTTGGTTCAGCCAATGCCCTAGATGATATTTCATGAGTTTTGAATCAATCCGCTAAGTGGTTTCGGAGGAGAAGATTTTAAAATACGTTTCCCGAAATCCTACAAACTCCAAAATGGCCGCCAGCCTAATAGGCCGACAAGCATTGTTTGAACAAAATCAGATCGCTATTGCCTATGCTTCCTTCACAATATAATTGAAATCCACCCAGTGGTTTCCGAGGAGAAGGCATTTTAAATTTCTAATTGCTTTAGTATGGGGAATTTGGCGGGAAATGAATACAAGATGGCGGTCAAACCGTTAATCCGACAGATTCTAAAATGGCAGATTTGAATTTCTCGACCCCCAAAACCTAGATATGACCAATTTGGGCTTAGAATTCCTTTAAATAAAAAATTCAATATTTCCGCCAGACGTCTTGATTCTGATTGGTCCGTACGCAAATCCGTGTTTTTTGAGCTATCGACTTCTCTTGAACAAACTTTTATGAGACCCACTCTCTGATGATTTTCACCAAATTTCCGCTCATTTCCTTCAGTGGTTCTGGAGAAATTCAAGATGGCCGCCAACCTATCTAGAAAATCATATCCATTAACACGTACAAACTTTCCTCTAATAAGGCTCTCTTGCCGTGCAAAGCTTAAATTTCATCGGCATTTTCGTCTTCGGGCTATTCGCGAACAAATAAAAGCACGGAATAATAATAGAAATAAAAATAATAAGAAACAGAATGAAAACAATATGGTGCCAAGCACCAGCTTGGCCCCCTAATAATAATAATGTCGACGATGGTTTAATTACTTATGACCTATGTCTATAGTGTAAACTAATTATTTAATATTCATCCCTCATGTATCAATGTAAAATTGGTCCGAGTTTAATAAAGTTCTATTAAATTTATATATATATATATATATATATACTATTTGCATCTGACATACATTTGCCTTTCTGAATTCGTGTTTTCATTCAGACATATTGAAGAGAAACTGATAATTGGTGTAGAAAATCACTGGCAATTGTATGATAAAAGTTGCAGAGATTATCATAACAACGACATCAGAGAGCATCTATCCTCATCTATCAGCCAGAAATTGTATCTCAACGCAATTAATTGGTTCTATTATTAATAGCAATCGACTAATCCTCAGTTTACTCTTAACATCCCAACTTTATCATTATTCTCATCAAATAATCTTAATTATAATGCCCATACTTTTCATATAATTACTAAGGATATATAGTCAGTGCCGGATTAAACAGTTGCGGTATTCATAGCATAGTGAGTCAAGGCCATTTAAAGAATCAAATTACATCCATCTAACCACATCTTTAGCAATGTCAAGAGCAGTATAATAGAAATAATACACAGTATGCATATTTGTAACGGAAACAGCGAATATAATAAATACTACTTATGAGAATACTGTAATATAATTAATGTACTGCAATATTTAAATAAGATAGGTAATGAACTTGACATACAGTTTTTTTCGGCTGTTTAGGCAAAAGATCAGTATTTCTCATTTTACTTCAATAGAAATTTCAATGGCGTGCGTCTGTGTGTACGCGTGTTTGTGTGCGTGTGTGGATGGGTACTAAAACGTGATTTCTTCATGATGTCAGTTGTCTATTATGATGGCACAACACTGTTGCATCGGTCCTTTTATAGCAAAATCAGGAGCCAATCGGTTTTGAAAATGTCATCTGATTGACTGTGACAGGCTGCTAATGGAGAGCTTGTTTTTATTGGTCCAGAGCAGACGTTCATCCGAACAGTTATGACGGATTTTTTTAACGTTTTTTTCTGGTGTATATACGGTTCCTGGTTTGAAGGAACATGGTTAGCAGCCTGTATGTGAAAGGAAATAGATCCACATGTGAGAAAATAAGCCTGGTTTTCCAAACCTTTGGAATGAATGCTTTGGGCTGGGCAGAGCTTCCTGATGGTTCAGACTTTGTGACGTTTCTGTCCTTACTGCACACATCATAAGAGCACTTGTTGGCAGCGTTTTTTTTGCTCTCATAGGAAATGATTCCCATGATGATGAAAACATTTTCTCGCTGATTATTGTCCTAAATTGTTGGAAAAATTCGATGTAGAATGACACACACATACACAACTTCGATGCAACTTCGACACATCACTGCATGTACAGTATCTATTCTGAGATAAGACAGATTTTCCTCTCTTTGCCATTTTTACATCTTCATGGCATAGAGTAGATGATACACTTGCGAATTCATAACCAAAACAGTCTTATCAGCTAGATCAAACTGCATATGGAAGACAATAATCGTTGGTAGATTTCTGTAGATGCCTTGCATATGTCTTTACCACTTTCTAACATGAGGGACTTCTCATCACTGCAAATGTTGTTGCTTGGCTGGACTTTTTCACCAAAACATTGCTATATTTCATGCCTGTGATTTGTTTATGGATTTTATTACCAATATTTTTAGCACCATCGGCATTAACATGCTGATCAGCAATACCAAATGTTGCAATATTCTTCAACTGTGAATCATATCATTTATAAATGGATTTATGACTCCTCATGAATGCTATGAGTTTATTCAAATCATCATAGTCAATTTAGATGTGACCAGCTGTTATTTCTCTATGCTGTTCAGACCATACACCAGTATATCTATCAGTGAGAGTATGGATAATATCTGCATACCGTGCTACAAAGTGGACAGATAGGAGCAATTTAGTATTTGTAGCTTCTTTGTGTTGTCTTGGTGAAAAGGTCACGGTGGTGTTGTCCGGATCTCATTGACCTCCGCGCTATTTTCATATCTGTCCATGTTCCACACCAAGAGAGGTTTGCTGTCCAACGCACAGCAAACAATCCATTCATAAAGGCGTCTTTTGATCATCGTGTGGCTTGACAATCTTGTACATATAGATGACAGCACTTGTTATAGTTGTATGGCTTGATGTAGTGGCATGCAATGGCAGCATATTATGTGTTAATTTAATATACAATGCCCAACTGCCTGTTCCTTCAGCTCTAATAAGCATGTGCGCTGTAGCGACAAATATCATAAACATTAGCCAAAGTTGTGCTGTTCTCACATTCTGATATTTAGAAGTCGTCTTGTCTAACATTTTACTGTGTTCTTGTAGAATATATTCAGAATCTGTTTCTATTTCCTGGTCACAATGCAACAGTCGTGTCAGTGCACAAAGATCTTTAAGCGTTGAAAACATTTCATTGCCGACATTGTGAGGAATCTGATGTTTCTACTATGTTTCAAATGATGAGTCATAGTTCATATCTTTTACCAGACTACTGTTGTCATCGTCTTTACCTTTAAGTTTCACATCGTTGTCTGTTAACTGGAGCATTGGTTGCATCTCTCAACACACAGAGCTGTAAGTAGAAGTGTATGTGTATGTTTACCCTTCCACAATCTTCGGGAATTACTTTCTTGCATGAACTTCTGCCTATATTTCTTCCAAACCTCTACCTTCCTTGATTTTTACGACCAGCTCCGTGTAAGGGCACTAGCTGTTGAAAACCTTCAAGATGAATGAATTGGGGTTTAAACCCATGTGGTTTACCTATCTTTAATTTGTATGTCTGTAGGAAGGGAGATGGATCAAGCATTACCACTGCACAACACATGCCTACTGAAAGTGCATCATCACAAACAAATTTCATTGTACTATTATAAACAGCCTCATCTGTTTCTGGATTAAGAAGAACCATTGCATTAAATATAACTGAAGTTGCAACATAATGCTCAGTACTCACATTAGACATGAAACCCTGACAGCTCGGTAGATTTGGACTCAAGTAACCAGAAATTATCCAGGGTGTCTAAACACTGAAACCTCTTTACATCCATATATTCTAGAATGATTTGCCCAAACCTGACCGCTGCCATAATAGATTTTAGTGGAGGCTTGTAAGACCTGATCATATCTCTAAGAAAAACCCAGTACATACTATCCCTGCTGCAGAAACACTCATGCACTTAATTACAGTTGCGTCTTTATCATTGGCACGATGTTTCTGACATGTTATGATACCCATGACATTTGTGGAATTGTGACCAGTAAGAACATCCTCATTATAGACAAAAGTATATGCAACCATTGACGAAACCAACCTGCATTTCCATTTTATATGACCCCTGGACATCAGTTAACTGCAGCTAAGCTTTCAAATACCATAACCTGGTCATGCGATGGGAGCTCAAACAAAGAGATGAAGTACATCGAGCAAAACACATCTAGTTGATTGATGTATATATACAAACCTCTGGCTAACAGCGTGGTAAAAATGATCACCCTTTTGCATTCCCACAGCCTTGAAAATCCTTGGGGAAAAAAATTTCATTTTCAAGGCCTTGAAGGTCCTTGAATTTAGGCAGAATTGAGCATTTCTTTGAAAATCCCTTAAATTGGTCATATTCAAAGTCTCACAGCTATGGCAGACTAAGTAAACAGTCATGCTTTAAAACAAATTTCAAAAACAAAATTATTTATGCCTTGTAATCTGTTTCTAAAATGTTGTAGTTAAAATGTGATAATAAAATATTATGTGGGACGGACTAGCTCTAGAAGGTGGTGTAAAGGAGGCCAGAAATTAAAATTATCCCTGAAAAATATTTTTGTTGACCTTCAAAATCCCTGAAAAGACCTTGAATTCAATTTTCTAAATATCTGTGGGCATCCTGTAAATGACACACTGAACGTAGACATCCTTTTCTTTATCTTTGCTGATTCACTTTTGAGTTCTTCAACCGTTCTATTAACCATTGCAATCTTGGTATCATTTACTCAAGCTTATCGATGGTTTATGATTAGTTGTGGTAGATAAATATCATGTATGCTACTTGTTCTGTCTCTCTAATCTCCTGCTTGATGCTATATGCAGCATTGTTAATCAGGTTTTTATCAGGAACATCATGTTATGCCATCTTCTTACAAAAACAGTCATTCACTCTTGAAATCGAAACGTATTGAATAAACTTAAGAGTTGATCTCGAAATATGTACCATTGAATGTTAAGATTAACAGACTCGACTTTATTAATTAACACACCGTGCTGCACTTAGATATCATGACATTGACCTGCTGGGATTGGACTTGAAATCATAGAGACAAACGGAAGCATTTATTTTAACATAACATGAACTAAGTGGTTCAAAGGCCAGGTTTATTTGCAAATTAGTCCTATTTCAGGCCAAAAACGCATGACCTTGACTTTTATCTTGCGAAGTTGACCTTAGATGAAAATGAAAACCTCTCTAATTGATAGGGCATGTGTTAAACTATCATAATACATACCAAGTTCTTCAGAATCAGCCTATTATTAGTTAAGATATGACCGTTTTGTCCTTTGCCTATATCGGTGGCGGCCATCTTGGATCTATGGCAAAAAATATGTTTCCCCAATGTTACACAGGGTTGCACCTTTTTCTCAGTGTTCGGAGGTCCATGTGATGAGCTTACTGCAAAAAACCCTTTATTATACCAAATGTATTGGTCTTCGCTAATTTCTACTGTACTATTGGTTTAGTCGGATATAATTGTATTTTTGGAGTATGAAATGTTATTTGGTATGTTCGTTGAAAAGTTCACAGGTGATGATATAATATTCATCACCTGACTATGTCATTTTATGTACTATAAAGCACAGACTGACAGCATATATCAGAAATGGTATTCACCACCAGGGCATATCATGTCAAGGTGGTAGAATCGTGCGAAACAACAGATAGGAAGGAAGGCATTGGCGGTTTTTCGTGCAATACCTTCGCTACGCTAAAATGCATTGTCGTTCTGCATTCCATGGAAAGACTGTCATGACTTTGTACATGATTTTATTCCCCGGTGGGGGCTACCGCACCACACTGCGTTTGGTGGCTTTCGGCCCAAAGGGTGCTTTTCCATGTACGCGGTTTGAGCTGCGCAGCTAGTCGTTAGCGGCTCAAAATCGATTCAGGTGTTTTACAATGTAACCTTTTTCATGTAGGCGGCGAACACTGATCGATTTTTCTCAACCGGCTCAGCCGGTAAGGAAATCCATAAAAGTACGTCTTTTTGGGATATCCCTACTGAAACCTAAATATAATACGCACCCAAAATCTCTTTCCTTATCTCGAGTTCTGCACAATAAAGTAAACTTCATATCATTGTTGTAATGCTTTTTCTTTAGACGTGTTATTAATAAATACTCTTCTTCAATTATCCATTACTATGTTTCAGTTTGCTAAGAAATATATACTCCAATCTAAGTAAACCAACAAATAATAACTGCAGCTGGAAGTTAACTAGAAAAACTACTTCTACTAGTAAGAAAAATGCTGACGTTGCAAAAATTTTCAAAGAACAATACAACAAATTAAAAACTAAATTACGTGAACCCTTTGGGTCCAGACCCATAATTACCTTTAAAAAAGGATAATCTGCGCAGCCTCCTAGTGAAATCAAAACTATGTAAAGATCAATAATTAAAATAGAGTGGCACCTCTCTATAGCAATCACTTTAGGTACAGTCATAAAGAAGTCACTAAAGGAATTTGTTCATTTAGTATTGTCAATTAATACAGCTGGTGGATTTTAAGACTGCAGAATGGTGACCCTTCAAGACACGCGATTGTACACCCACTCGTCTTCGAGATCCACCACCCTCTTGTCCCACAGGAAGGAGGTCGATATAAACAGGTTGGACTGTAGACAGAAGAAAAGTCTTGTGTTACGCTAAATATAAACTATATAACATACAATATATTAGAACAAAGCTAAAATAAGCGATGATTGGGACAAAATCAACAAATTCTCAAGTAATAAAATAAACAAGAACATTTTCTAATTTTTGAAAAACTGAGCCAGTGCGTTAACAACATTATATTACTACTACTACTACTACTACTACTACTACTACTACTACTACTACTACTACTACTACTACTACTACTACTACTACTACTAGGGAAAAAAGGTTACATTGTAAAACAACTGTATCGATTTTCAGCCATCTACAGGCTAGCCGTTAACCGTTGAGCCGCGTGGCTCAAACCGCATACGTGGAAAAGTGCCCTAAAGCAGATAGATACCATACACTCAAATGGCGACCAGTTGAGCGTAATCACAATCTCGACGAGACCGTATCTTTACACAGCAAATTGACCATTTTGTGTGCATCGGGTGCTTCTGTGTACATAGGGCAGACCTTAGAGCAAAAACAGAATGGTGGCCTTCTTCCAGCAATAGAACAGAGGTCGACTTATGTGGTGTATCACATAATCAGCAGCTGTTCTAATTTCAGATTGTGAGATCTTCACATAACCATTTAATTTTGGAATGCCCTTTCTTATACTACTAGAGATGATACTCTCTCTCTCTCTCTCTCTCACTCTCTCTCTCTCTCTCTCTCTCTCTCTCTCTCTCTCTCTCTCGCAGACTCTCTCCCTCTCTCCGACTCGCTGCCTCTGTGTCTGTCTCCCTGCCTTGCTCTCTGTCTGCGTCTCTCTCTCTATAGAACTGAAGCACAGTATTCTGATTAAGATCTTTCCTAGACCCAGCTAGCTACAGTCGGGTAGCAAAACCCAGTAATAACTTCTGCCACTTTGATGTGCTACATGATGCTGAGATATACATCCTTGCTAGCTCTCCAATGAAGTACGGTGACGAACACTTTGTTGTAAAGTGTTTCTTTCCCATTTAGTGATTAGGAAATCTAAATGCTTGATTTGTACCACATACAGTTGTGATGTGCCTTAATATTGTAATTGTTTTGTTTCAATTACAGTAGAAACAACACCCGTAACAGACGCCACACCAGAACCAGAAACAGACGCCACACCAGCACCAGAAACAGATGCCACACCAGCACCAGAAACAGACGCCACACCAGCACCAGAAACAGACGCCACACCAGCACCAGAAACAGACACCACACCAGCACCAGAAACAGACGCCACACCAGCACCAGAAACAGACGCCACACCAGCACCAGAAACAGACACCACACCAGCACCAGAAACAGACGCCACACCAGCACCAGAAACAGACGCCACACCAGCACCAGAAACAGACACCACACCAGCACCAGAAACAGACGCCACACCAGCACCAGAAACGGACACCACACCAGCACCAGAAACAGACGCCACACCAGCACCAGAAACAGACGCCACACCAGCACCAGAAACAGACACCACACCAGCACCAGAAACAGACGCCACACCAGCACCAGAAACAGACGCCACACCAGCACCAGAAACAGACACCACACCAGCACCAGAAACAGACGCCACACCAGCACCAGAAACAGATGCCACACCAGCACCAGAAACAGACACCACACCAGCACCAGAAACAGACGCACCTGTAAGTAAATCAGCAGCGTTTTGTTCAAGTTGATGACAGGGACCATTCTTAATACTAGCGTCATAAGCTACAACTACTTCTTGATATCATGATTTTATGCGAAGATACATTCGGCCATTTTAAAAGGTATTTGTAAGCTGTGCACAGTTAGTCCTTGCCATTGACATCTTGAAGATTTGAGATTCTTCAGAGGGTCGTCGGGTGACGGGAAATTTCTTCTTCTTCTTACTCAGTAACGATCTAATGATGATCCCGCTTCACTACCGGTAGCTGGATAGTGTTGCTGCGACAACTGCTATCGGTAATGGAGAAGGACGACGGCAGTCGGCTCGCCTCGTCTGACTGATGGTAAGGTGACGATATTTATCTTGAATGACTGCTGGGCCTATCTGACTAGATCTAAGGTTCCAAGTAAGGACTGAGTGTTTCTCTCAGCTCGTACAGATTCTCCTATCAACTTGACAAACGCGAGTCTTACATAAACGTAAGATTAAACTTGTATTTACAAAGAAATAACAAATTGTAGTCAAGAGCAAAATCGCTCAATAATATACTAAGTACAAAACGTTGTACAATCTAACAATCACTTATCTATTTTCTAACTCTAACTATTCTACCCTAACAAAGCCTGTTAAGCATACAGCTATGGCTCGTAAGGAGAACCTTACGGAATCACAGATGGTGATGGATTAATTTATCTAAGTTAATTCTCGCCTTATATACTCTTAGATTCAGATCTCTTGCCAAGTTCTATAATAATTATAATAACTATATTTCTCCTGAATCTATTCCTAACTATTCCTACAACTCTTCTAGATATTCCATAAGCAATTCGGTCCACCAATCAACATCTGCTTATTTCTTCCTAGAAGTTCTGACCTGATAACTGATTGGTCTTCTCAGCCAATCAGTGATTCCTCCATCCTTTGCCTAGCGCACAAATCTATTCTTCATTATTCTTTACTGCAGAGTCTGATCGATCCCGATTTGTTATGACGTCATTCTCACCGATCATACTCTGCCTAATTCTTCCATGGCGATTGCGCCTCACATAGACAAAGCGGAGGAGACCGGTTCTGATTTGATGTGATCTGTCAGCTAACTAACAACATTACGGAATGTGTTGTTTTTGCATGCCATCGAATGAGTGACATATAGTTGATATACATATTTCGATTATGTTATTAATTCCTAAAGGACGCTACAATGTCCATGTCCTGTCCATTGGCTATTGATGGAGAAGCCTCGGAAATGCTAGGCTGCAAAGCACATGTGCTGGATGATATCATTACCAGGTGGTGCTGCTCTAGCCTAGTGTGAGAAACTAGATTGCTTACGTCGTCAACTAAGTCCGTTTGTCACGTTCAGTTTCACTCATCCCAACACGGATCACTATACATCGATTATTTCCAAAACTACGATTACCAGCAACTGCTGAATATTATAAAAGTGAATGCTGACTGAACAGCAACAACTTTTATCTAAACTATTTTCAAATACACATCAACTCAGGACCATGGAATCTTTTCCAATTAATTCGTCCATTTCAAATATTACATTAACTTCATCTGCTGGTTTCATAACGTTATAACTAGCGTCCTATCTATTTAACATTAGTAGGTGCCTACGACATACAAAAAGATGACCTGGCCTGCTCGACTTTCCACCGTCCCAATGATTGGCATGTTTACACACCAACAGGTGGTCGACACAGCCATAGTATACTTAGTCATCCGTGCGTCGAATTGTATGTCAGTACGTTACCAAAATAATGATGCACATCTATGGCATCCATCTTGCGCTCACCTGGACTTTTAGCTCACCTGATATTTTTAAAACATAATTTCTTTTGGGACTTAAGTGAATTATAAGACATCCTGCGGGGTCATGACTTCCCACAAGACAATCCCATATTTAAAATCTGAGCACCTGTAACTGTTATGTTGATCCGACCACATTTCTGAGAGATACTGTCCGTCTGTTTGTCCAGATTTCGTCCGGACAAGCATTTGGTCTATTTAAAAAGTGTGTCTCAAGGAATAAAGGCCCGGTACAGTCAAGTATTATTAGCTCTACATAATAATAACTAGATTGATCGGTCCATGACGTGTCATGGCAAATCCCCACGGTAGCCGCTTTGAACTTTTGACACCACCCACCCTCACCCACCCCAGTCGGAGCCAAATGTAAACGCCCTTTTGCACTCAACAATGACATCTTGAATTTCGTAGATAAGTACGTCACAAACACATAGTTGAAGACGGACTATGCGTTGTTGTACGAATTGTTTGTCTTTTACTATTTAATAAATATCCTGTTGAATATTTTGAAACTAATTTGACTGAGGGCTGTTGCTGCGATAGACATCAACAGCATCCAGTCAAATTAGTTACAATATATTCAACAACTTAACTGTGTAGTTTACAGGAAATTGATAGTACGGGGATCGATCAATCCCGACACGCCGAAGTGTATGTGGAGCTTAGCTAGTGATGGATGGGGCATAGCTAAACATGGTAAGGTCCATTGCTAACTTTAGTATCTTGAGATAATTTCATTACAATCAATTAAATTTGAGGTGAAGCAGTGGATATAAGGGGCGTGGGAGACCACATAGTCAGTGCAAAGTTCGACAACTATTTATATTATAAACGTCTTATGCACTCAAGGATGAAGAATATAGCAAAAACACATGAAGGGAAATGGTTTCATCCAGGAAAGCAATATACTTTACCTGGGGCCAGTTTCATAAAGGTGCGTAATTACGATATTGGACGTCAATATGGCGTAAGTACGGTAGGGTGCATAAATCGGGTTTCACGAAAAGCGCGTAACTTACGCGGCGGCATAAATATGGTCGTAACTTACACGTGCTGAGACCCACGCGTAAGTTTGACGAAAACGTGTAACTCAAAACATCACGTTCAGAATCTCGTTTTCCAGCGTACACGGTGTGTATTCGCAAGAGGCTAATTAGGTCATCATTTTGGTCAGGAACACGTTTTAAAATTAGATCTGTTTATTCATATCTATCTCGTTTGCGCAAATTTTTCAGAATGAAGTACTGTCGACACAGACAGGTCATCACTGAAAGGTTTGTCTTTGCTATATAATTTAAGCTGTCAAAATGAGTCACCAGTTTTCGAATATCCCTATTGCTTTTCTGAAAGAGCTCTGCTGCTCAGCCTCGCTTCAATCATGTCAAAGCTACGGCTTCGATCTAAAGCTACATACAATATTTTGTTGGTTGAAATAATCGAGCCTTCGTCCTCTAAAAATGACGCTTCAGGTCGACGATTCAATTGAAACTATAAAACCTGTCTATTACGACCAAACTAGGCGCACGGATTGAGAGTAACTGTTAGAATAGTGTAATCGAGCCAAGTGTATGCCCTCTGTGATTATTTTGAAAATTGTTTGAGTGAGTTGTTGCTTCCTTCTTTACTGCCAAATTGTTTTCAAAATAATCAATCAGTTATTTACAGCCATGTTTATTTTTTTTGCCTAAATTGTATCATTTGCCATAAATAGCACAAGCTAATTTTTCTTTTTCTGTTAAATGAATTTTCGAATACCTGTACACCACAGCGCTGCAGTAATTAGAGAAGACTTTTCTTTTGTAAATTTACCACTGGGATGACTGGCTCAGTTATGGAGCCAATTCTTCAAGTGGTAAAATTTCAAAAATAGGTGCCACCTCTTTGCACACTTTCACAATTATGGTTTAACGGAAAACGCTGTTAACCCTTTAACCCTCGAATGAAAAATCTCCATGGTGTCATTGAAAATCTTCATTTGCAGACCAAGCGATTATTTTTGAAAATTTAACACCAAGAGCTTATTTTTGAAAATGTAACATTGGAACGACTGATTAGGTTATTTAGCCAGCCATTCCTGTGGTAATTTTCAAAAATAATCCTCTTAGCCTGCAAAAGGACATTTGGCTGGCTTGAGTGCTAAAGATTTAAAACAAAAAAACAAAAATCATTTACCGCGACTTCATTTCAAGGGTTAAAACTAACTCTATGGAGGTGTGGTCCAATAAGGTGGTTGTGGCACAATAAACACTTTCTGAATCTGAATTGTTTAAATCTGGTAGCCATATTGTATTTTGAATGCAGGGCCAAAGTAGATATTGCCAAAAGGAATAAATGATGAAAGTTGTTAAGTTCCATCTTGAAACATGACACAATTCTTGGCAGACAGAGAAACAAACTGCCAGACCTGTGTACACACTAGTAAAGTCTTGGAAATGTGACTTTAAGCAAAGAAATTTAATCATATAATATAATAAAAAATTAATAATATAATATAAAATGTTTAATTTGAAATTGTTAGCATGGAAGATGTTGTTGCATGCTTTCCAGTCAACTCATTTTAAGACAATGCTATATTTTCTTTCCAGTATGGCTGCCTTGAAATTAAAGGATAACTAATGCCATCTCGTGATAGCTATTCAGCTGATCGAACACGCCGCTCATAAACTATCCTGGCAATTTAAAGCTTTTTGTCATGGCGTTAAGGAAAGATATTCAGGCTTTAGTAGTTAAATGTTGACACATTTCTACAGCATATGATGGCTGTCATGATTTACTTTTCAACCAATCGGGATAAACCTAGTGTGTCTGCCTCGGTATATACGCTCGGTCATAGAGGTGCCAGCTATAGTTTGGCAATGTGGTATAAATACAATCCCGCAGGTAAGCTGTTGGATATTTTGAAATTGATTTTGATATCCAGTCAAATTAGTTTCAAAATATTCAACGGGATGAGTATTATATATTAAAGAATGTAATGTATTGGCACTTATATGACATCACACACTACAGCTTGAGCAGACAAAATGGTGGCGGTCACTGTTCAACATTTACTCGATATTACAAAGCAGATTCTAGCAATACAGATAAGCGAATGTGACAGGATATGAATGATATGGAATCTATAGACCATATTCTATCGGTGCAATACAACATTTGAGATGAGATTAGCATCGCTTTAAAATATTCCTCAAGGGAATGGTTCATACACAAGTACACAGAAAGTCTGGAAAAGTGTGGAATTATAAGAAACCAATATATTCAGGCCTTGAAAAGTATGGAAAATTTAATATTTTCTCCTACAGGAAAATGTATGGGAAATTTAAATATTGTCAGATGTGATTCTCATTTGCAAAATAATATAGATATAATTAAAATATTGATGATCATAGCTACTAATTCCATAATTGTTCTGAAAAATTGGGCAGCTTTCATATGGACACTGACTGGAGACATAAAATGGGACCAGAAGTTGATTAATTTGGTCTGGAAATGGTATAGAAAATGTATGGAATTTCATTCTGCAGAAGATGTATGTACCCTGTAATGAGAAAATGTAGTCAAGAAAAACATTTGCAGACCATGAGAAGTTTATTGTTGACAACTTATCGCTGGAATGATTGCTTGGTGAATGAGCCACTCATTGCAGTGATGCGGTTTAAAAAATAGCATTCTCTTAATCTGCAAATGGATTTCCCCATAGAAAATTTCCATTTTCAGACCATGAGAAGACTATTTTTGACAACTTAGCACTGGAATGACTGGCGTGGTGATTGAGCCAATCATTGCAGTGATAAGATTTTAAGAATATTATTCTCTTCGTCTGCAAATGGATTATACATTGCTCCATAGAAAATTTCCATTTGCAGACCATGAGAAGACTATTTTTGACAACTTACCACTGGAATGATTGCTTGGTGATTGAGCCACTCATTGCAGTGATACGGTTTAAAAAATAGCATTCTCTTAATCTGCAAATGGATTTCCCCATAGAAAATTTCCATTTTCAGACCATAAGAAGACTATTTTTGACAACTTAGCACTGGAATGACTGGCGTGGTGATTGAGCCAATCATTGCAGTGATAAGATTTCAAGAATATTATTCTCTTGGTCTGCAAATGGATTATACATTGCTCCATAGAACATTTCCATTTGCAGACCATGAGAAGACTATTTTTGACAACTTACCACTGGAATGAATGGCTTGGTAATTGAGCCTATCATTCCAGTGATAAGATTTCAAGAATAGCATTCGGTTAGTCTGCAAATCCAGGGGGCCCAACTGGTGAATAATATATTATAATATGATTCAAAAGTACTTTCCTTTGTTTTGCAGCCTGTGCCAGTGTGATGATTGTGCACCAAATCAATGCCTAGCGTAACAGACAGAAGGCCTTGCAATGAGATGCGGTCTATTATTTCTTCTTCATCACTTTTAAATGATTGGATGCAGTAAATGGAAAAACATCTGTAATACCGGTACCAGATTCCCAAAAGACATTTGCAGGCAATCTCAGAATGACAAACACACACCTGCGAGGGATGTGTGCCCACTGTGTTTAGACTATTTTCAAAGCCTCATACATACTTGTTGTTTACAATATACTCTGATAATCACAGTTCACTACATCAATAATCATATTTAAAGCATAATGCTGTATTTAATGAATGAGTTAAAAAAGTAAAAGAATTGAATTTTAGTGATTTAAGTTTCTATTTAATCCTTATGACAATGATGTCAAAATGGTTAATTGTTGCAGAACCAGTGGTTAATAAGACTAGCATATATGGTTACAAGAGTTGCTGATCCCTGTTTCTGCCTTAGACAGCAACACTGTTTAAAAATAAAGAACAGTTAAACAAATAAATCTGGCTTAGTGTCTAAATACACATATTGTGTAAAGTCACTAATGTACCTGGCCTTACTCAGTTATTTTTGTCAGTAGACACAATGAGTACTGAACATTGGAATTAAGAATCTAAAATTACACCAGTCTTCAATCTACCAGTTTATACAGAATATGAATTCTGTACTTGATGAATGAAAAATTGTGATTTTCTAACTCATTCATGAGTATCATTCATCAAATACCGAATTCACATGTTGTATGAACTGTTACCTGGAGAGTGTTGTAATTTTCAAAAGATAATACCTTCGTCACTTACAAAATTATACTATCTTATGCACATTTCCAGCACAGAATTTGTACTTATGACGATAAGTTTCCTACTTCTGGCCAAAAGTGTTACATTTTTACCTGAGATTTTCATATTTGCTGCTAAAATATATACATCCCTCCAAATGTTTTGGTTTTAATCTCAAATTACCTCATTTCAAGATAAAATGTTAGCATCTCTGACCAAAATGTGTATGTTTCCAGCCAAAATATGTTTTGAAAGTTATTTTCAAGTGTTCTGATTCAAATACTGAGGTTCCAGGTGATTGATCTCCAGGGCGTTTATTTGTTGGTAATTATGAAAATATTAAAGCCACTAATTTGCATGGTGATGATACTTTATAATTTTTTTAATTTTGATCCCTCTTAAATCACAACTACATGACAAATGCTATAAAGTGACAAAGTTCATTCAATAGAATAGGAGAAATTTATCCAACTTAACGATTTAACAACTCGCATGCTTTGACATAAAGACATGTACATACAATGTCTCATTTTGTCAGGTATTTGCCAACGCTAAAGGGAAATGGTACATTGTATCTTGTTTTATACAATAACATAATCAGAGATTGTAGACCATCGCCCTCCTATTTTCATCACATTGTACATCTTTCCTATTCTCCAGATTTTGTCATAGTACGCCCAGAAATGTGAAACTCTAGTATATGGTCACACCCTTTCTAAATTCTTATGTGAAAAATTTGATCTGGCATTTTTCTGGATCATGGATAATGTTTGGATATCATCTTTCACAGTAAAATCCTTTGTGTTAAGATTTGAGTCAAATCTGATTAGATCTTATGGAAATAGCGACGCGCAAACACACACACACACTCAGACCCACAAACACACACAGACCCGAATAAAAAAAATGATGATAATAATAGTTCTGAAATGATGCTCAACCCCAATAATGCTTCTCTATTGGAATTAGAATTAACGCATACGACATCGTTAACAATAATTTACTGGTTCATTTTAGCTCAAACTTTAACACAATAATGTGTGTGATCATATACATGATTCCACATCTATGGATGCAATCTCAAAACTGGATTTGTTTACAATGTGACAACAGGAGAGTGAGGGTCTGCAAGCAGATGCTATTGTTTACTTCAGGAAATCACTTAACATTCTCTACAGTTAGTCTTGACAACCTTGGTTTTATGTGGCGTATGGTGGGGTGGTGGAGTGGGGACACCAACCCACCCCCCCCCACCCAATGGTTACCAATCAGTTGATCTCAGGCTCAATCCTGCTGTTCTTTTAGTATGAGGTTATTTCAATCAAAGAAAACTGGTAACGATATACAACCAAACCAGCTTATAACGGTCACTGTATGGACCATCAAACTATGGTCACTGAGGTAGGTGGTCGCTTAATGCAGCTCATCTGCTATGTTTTAGGCGCGTGCATGACATATGATCGTGATTTCCTAAGACTGTTAATTCGTATGGATCAATTGGTCCCAAAAGCGAGTGTGTTTCTAAGACGTGTTTGTCCGCTATAGACAAGTTTGTCTGCATTTCCGCGAAATAGCCCACTGCCGCCGTAGCCTTGAAACAGCCACCTTGACGTCGCACTCGTATGCTGCTTTCTAATGCATACTTCACGCTAAAAGTGCCTCATTTCGTGTTTTCTTTCTTATTTTACACATACATATGAAAAATCAATAGACGCATAATTACCTTTCAGTCCTAAATAGACTTACATGTGTTAAGAAAATTACTATTTATAGGATTCATCAAAACATTGTGTCGACCACGTTTATGAAAATAAAACACGAAATTAGGTAAAGGTTAACAAGTTTATTGTAGCGGAGGCGAACGTTCAATTGTCGTGTCGCTGCCGTAAGCATGTTGCTTTCTACGCGGCCGCTACACAGAGTTTTCTATACTCTATGGGTCCCCTAGAAATTATTTGCACTGATTGACCCTGCACTAGAATTAAAAACTGACAGGTGTCACATTGCAATCATCTGTGTTTTCGCGTTATGTCATAAGCGACGACGATTCTCGCCTTAGCGTACTAGAGAGCTCCGCGTCTAAGTTAAAGGGGGGGGGGGCGTAACTTACGCACCTTTGTGAAACCGGCCCCTGGAATAGATTCCCGCTACAACCTGCAAATTCACCCATCCTCGGGCACAGTGATCAGGAACGGGCTAAAATCAATATAACCGTATACGCTATAATGCCAGGTGATTCCCAGACCGCCAATGAGCTCTAAACCTTGCGGTGATCGATGATTGATTCCCGGAAGAAGCCTGGACTTGTGCATGCGTAGAAGCTTTAATACTATGCCATTTCAGAACACTCAGCAATAGAAGCTAAACGTCTGGTGGGACTCGATAGAATGGAGAGGGTATGCGAACTACGCGATGTCGTAGAAATGCACTACCTCTACGTATGTCCGAGATATGAACCAGAAAGGATGAAATTTGTACCTGACTATTGTAAAAGAAATTATACAGATGACAAAATTAAGGGTTTATTCCAATTATGCAATGAACCTGTTTTAAATCGATTTTGTAAACTTTTATTGCGTTCCAAGAAAAAGAACAGATAATTGTTCAGTGTTGAAAACAAAACAACATGTGAATTGCTATACTACTACTACTACTACTACTACTACTACTACTACTACTACTACTACTACTACTACTACTACTACTACTACCGCTACTACTACTACTACTACTACTACTACTACTACTACTACTACTACTACTACCACTACCACTAACTTACTTACTTACTTACTTACTTACTTACTTACTTACTTACTTACTTACTTACTACTACTACTACTACTACTACTACTACTACTACTACTACTACTACTACTACTACTACTACTATTACTACTACTACTACTACCACTACCACTAACTTACTTACTTACTTACTTACTTACTTACTTACTTACTTACTTACTTACTTACTTACTTACTTACTTACTTACTTACTTACTTACTTACTTACTTACTTACTTACTTACTTACTTACTACTACTACTACTACTACTACTACTACTACTACTACTACTATTACTTACTGCTGCTGCTGCTGCTGCTGCTGCTGCTGCTGCTGCTGCTGCTACTACTACTACTACTAACACCGAGTCAAATTAATTTCAAAATACTCAACAGCTTACATGTATAGTTTTCTGGAAATAGATAGCGAGAGAATTAAGAGATCGATCGATCCAAACACGAGCGAGGTATGGATGGAGTTTATATAGAGATGGACGAGGCATAGCTAACAGCGGAACGGTCCATTGTTAACACGCTGTGAACAAGTCATCTTACTCAGACTTCTTAATGGCCAATGCATATTGGATGATCGTTTGTAGAGAAATCAGAGGGTGTGGCTAGGTAACAAGACAGCGAAACATATCTTGCAATGCTGTCATCATGACAGCATTTTGAAAACATCCATCTGGCTACATAGCCCCCATAACAGACCACACACTACGACGCTAGAGAAGAACTGGAAAGGAGAGCCGAATTTATCACATTGACTGGCATATTGGTGTGGAAGAAACAGATGAAGAAAATGACAAGGAAGAAAAGGAAAACGGAGGAAGGAGAGGAGGATGAGGAGGAGGATGAGGAGGAGGCGGAGGAGGGGGAGGAGAATATATGAAGTTGTTTGCAACTGCATGCCATTATATGAATAGATTTTCATTTCTTTGACTCATATCGTCATAAATTTTTTCAAAGCCTACTTTCACGAACCTGCTGCGATGCCTGTATAGAGCTACTATATTGTATGAGCCCTCATATTATTGCTGTTGATGGTGTTCATATTGGTGTTCTAGTGGTTATTGTGTTCTTAATGTTGTAATCTTTGTTGTGCCTGTTGATGATTTTATTTTTCTGCGATTGATGGTACTACTATTGATGTTGTTGTTGTTGTTGTTGTGTCATTGTCGTCGTTGGCGGCGTCGACGGCGGCGACGTTGGTGGCGGCTGCATCGGCGCCATTTCCTCTCAGCGTCGTCGAAGTCATCGTCGTCATCATCATCGTTGCTGTCGTCGCCGTCGCTGCCGCAGTTGCTGTTCTTTATTTGCAGCAGCTTAACAATGTTCTTTACTGTTTTGCAGGTCTATTGTGATGATGAATATGCCGCGCTTGTTCCCACGCATACGCTGTGCATGGCGCCGGACAGTAATTTCGTAGAACAGTGTGCCGTAGATATTCCAGTAATTTTAGAGACGCACAACATGTACAGAGCTGGCGTCAATCCACCAGCGACAAATATGCAGAAACTGGCGAGTGCATTATTTCACGTTATTTATTTATTGTTTCCCGTAATGGGAAGATGGTATTGTGATGATGTCCTCTGTCTGCCTGCCTGTCCACCCGTGTGTCTAGCCATCCGTCCATCCGTCAGTCCGTATTATAATCTCTTCCAAACTGTTTGGTGAAATTTAACCAAATTTATTTTGAGAATTACCCATATAATTTCAGATGGTGGGGTGATATTCTCCGTAACGAGTTAGTGGATCTCAAGAAAATCTGCTTTGCCAGTTATCCATATGATTGCAAAATGGCATTTGCTCCCTCTTCTTCTTCTTCTTCTTCTTCTTCTTCTTCTTCTTCTTCTTCTTCTTCTTCTTCTTCCCCTCCTTCAGGTATAAAGTCGGTTGAATTAGTGGTCTTCAAATTAACACTGTTTTCGACTGTTTGCGATTGGATGTTTGAGTCGTTCTTGTACAGTATATTTAATAACGTTTGCTACCTTATGTGTGTGACTTTATTTTCGTCATTGTTGCTATTTCATTACTTATTTTGACATTTTGAGTTGTAAATATAGAATGGGTTATTGTTGTGTATAGTCGCCATTGCGATAGCAGGCCTATCGGCTGAGCCGTCGGGCAGTTCGGGACATATCTGATTAAGCCTTTTTGTTCTCTAGCAATGAGCACATTGGCGGACAGAGTTAAAAAGACGCAATGAGTGATTAATTCAGGTACATTTTCAGATTATGAGCCCTTTGAAATTTGAAGAAATACTACGTAAGAATGGTGTGAGAACGGATTGATGGAGGCATAGCGATCGAAGAGTACGTAAAAGGTGCGTGCGGCTGCTGTTTCTCCCTTGAACATATCGTCGCTGCCTCGCGCGTTAGAGGTGGCATTAACTCTTTCTTGACGAAAACGGCCATAACCGGCCACTGAAGTGGTCTTGAGAAATGCCCAATTTGCATGACAAGAGAATACTATTTTTGACAATTTACCGCAAGAATGACTGGCTCGGTTATAGGCACTTTCACATTTAGCTTTGATATCTTGGAATACATCTGTGTAGTTTACTGACCTTGTTTGCCTAACTTAAAGTGAAACACATGTTGATCACATGTTTGTGAAAGACGGTAGGGTGCATTTCATTGTTCAGCAATAGTTAATGCATATTGTTGAACAATAAAATCAGATATTGATGACTAGTATGACAATGAACTCAACATATGTACATGTATTCCTAAGTGGAAGCATACAGGTGAACTAAACCTAACAGACACATCAGTTATTCAGCATTAGAATTGTGAAAATACAGAAATCAAGAACTGTATTAAGCAATGTCAGAAAATGTGTCCTTTCCAACATATATGGTGGGTATATTGGTAACTGGTGCAATGCTGTTCTGTTTGTAACAAATAATTCTTGGAGTGATAGAATATGTTAGGACCTTTTAATTAGTCAATTACTCTTGGGTAAACAATTTTAATTATTTATTGAATCATGTTATTTTTAACTTGTTGTAATCTGGCAAGCTACATTATTGGTAACCAAAATTGTAATTAATCTAAATTAATCATTGAAATAATTGGCTCCAGCTATTATTTTGAATAGAGGGTTCTATTGCATTACTTTGAAAACCAAAACGCTAATTATGACCACATTACTTATAGCTTAACTGTGATCAGTTGTTGTGTGTCGAAAAGGACATTTATAAAGCACGAAGGCAATATATAATTAAGGACCCAATACCTGGTAAATCTAAAAATTTAATCTGCAGATGTATGTGGATAAAACGGCTCTAGTATGGCAATAGTCACACTTGAACAGCGTTTCTTATAAATACGACCACGTAATAGTAAAAAAAACAAGCAAATTATGAATTCACAAATATTAATATTGCAAACATAAACAGAACTTACAACTTTCACAGAATGCCAGAGTATTTAGTAAGCCCGGGCGCTGTTGCGGCGTGTAATCATAGCGATGTCGACAACTAATTAATTCATTTGATGTCGGCTTTATAAATTATTGTTGTTCAGCGCTCAGCGGTGTTAGGCTTTGTTCTTTGAGGTGGGTGGGGGAGGGGTGCGTGTTCGCGGCACACTGGCGCCACTATTCTCGGTGACTGTCTAGACATATTTACGATTTTCTAAGTTCCCTCCAATCTGAGTGATCCGTAAACAAATGTAAGAAACCCGTGTGGGCGTATCTATTAATCCAGAACAACAATAACATAGCAAATATGGATGCCATGGTCCGAATTTGTGTAAAACAATTAGTATGCATTAATAGTATACTATGCTCGTTACATTGCAATTAAAATATTGAAATTTTCCAAAATGTATGTTAGTTTGCAGGTATTGTCTCTTTAAGCTACTGCAGAAACGCTACGCTGATTCATCTGTTCCAAAGCATTGCTTCCGACGCAGCATCTGAGCTAGTTGAAAAGAACAGTTATCCTGTTTTTTCTTCATCCTGTATGCGCGAGGCATTTCCTTTCACTAACCGTTTTTCGGCCTGCTTGAGGCACTTAATTAGTTTATATTAAACTAGTGTGCTTGCACACATTCGACCCGTGCGAGGCTTGTCTCTCACAGAAAAAAAAAAAAAAAATATATATATATATATACATGTATATACACAACCAGAAACAACATGTACAGGCATACTGGCTACACGAATAGCAGGGATGACACCATAGCGTGGAATGTTTGACCATCACGCTACACCTCTTCGCCCATACCTCGGTGCACCTCAGTCGCAGATACCATGGTACAATCGTCATACACCACAACCACACGCACCACAGAGTTATGTACCGACACACAACCCAGTTAGTCCATACTATCCATCTTCTTCAGAGGCTCTCCCACCATACATACGGCATGCTACAAGCCTGGCTCACGAGCCACCACGCCGTATGCCACTGGAGCCTCAATATGAAGAGGCATACTCACACCGCCGATTCCTACACATAAGCCTAAATCATCCACATCTACACCTTACTCACCATCACGTGATGTTAAGGGCCGAACACCACCTCAACAAGGACACTAAAGGTCAGGAGGGCCAATATCGCCTGGGCAAACAGCTCATCCTCTACAATACCAACCACGTCCTTCGGCGTTCACACCTATACCCACTTCCGTAACCCCTGGTTTTGCACCCTTATGCCTGACCCCTGGTAGGAGCCAACTCATCCCCACCACAACTGAATTCAGTGGGGAGGGTGATTGGAAAAATTACCGCTGCCAGTTTGAAATCATTTCCTGGACCAACTGTTGGACAGGTATTACCTGGCCACCAAATTGTCTGGCAAAGCACTCCAATTATTGGGTGATTCGGTTCAGCAACAACACCCACATGCATTATTCTGGAGGGCGCTTTTTCTGGGCGATTTGGTGACACTGCAAAATTGATAAATGTGGCCAGTATGGCCGGAGTTAAGCACAATGGATGCAAGCTCATGCACCGGCTGTATCTTTTCGGCGTTGCTCTCTTGGTGTAATGCTAATACTAATATACTTAGTATCACTTTTCTATTTTGGTAGCAGCCTCTATTTGCTACTATCCTAACTGAATTCACCTTTCCAGAGTATCCATCCATCATCAGACCTCGCATGACGTCATAATGAGCTCAGCGCGTGTATGGTGACGTCATAATCATTACGTCACAAAGGGTTCCATATAGCCCGTCACCAAATCTCAAATGGTCCGACACGTTGTTTGAATTTGTAATTCCTTGCTATTTAATGAACATACTGTTGAATATTTTAAAACTAATTTGACTGGGTGCTGTTGCTGTCTAAGACAGCAACAGCACCCAGTCAAATTAGTTTCTAAATAATCAACAGCTTACCTGTGTAGTTTTTTGGAAATTTATAGTCAGGGTGTTCAAAGATCGGATCCCAACACGAGGGAGGTGTGGGTGGATCTTAGCTAGAGACGGCCGGGGCATAGCGAAAACCGGATAGGTCCATTATCTGAGCCTATAACAAGTTAGGGTTATGCCGAATCTTGTGTCTATTTTAGCAATGAAATGGTCGCTAGTAAAAATTGTTGCTGTTAAGAACAGTTAAAGGTATCTGCGCTATTGGACGTCTGTAATGTGAGTTTCAGCGAGTGTAGAATATAATAACCAATAACGACTTAACACACTATATAATTTAAAACGGCACTAGCATATGGCATTTAAATGTTAATAGCTTAATCGTGGTATGGCCTACGAATGCCTAATAGCGTATACATAAAATAGCAGACGTCATCGTCATCGGTGGGTAATATGTTTAAAGGGATATTCCACTGGGGGATTTTATGCACCTGACGTAAAGTACTAATTTTCTGCATTTATTTGAGACCAAGAGCACAATTTTATGCCAACAAATAAAAAAGATATCCTCAATTTAAATTGCTAAAGTAACCAGTAGATAGAGGCGCCATTTTGGACAAGCAGCTGACGTCACCGACACACCTACTCTGTTTGCCCGATCGAGGATAGCCGTAACCAGGGGAGGTAAATCTTGCATCTCGTGGATAATTAGCGTACTGGCTAAACAACTGACACTTCGCCACAGCGTTTGGAGGATATTAAAGTGCAATTAGTGTCCCGATGATCGCGCCAGTGCTAAATTGTCAAAAATTGTTTTCTTATGGGCAATTTCTATTTTTAAAAAACATTGAAGGGTTATGCCAGGAGCGTGTTTGCAATCAACCAGCTACAACAAATTCTTGAAAAATGTTAGTTGAATAAATGTTGAATGTAATTTCTCTGAAAGCTGTTGCTATTGCAACTTCTGCTTCCAGTCAAATCCCAGTTTCAAAATATTCAACAGGCAGTAAATATGGGTCAACATTTAAAAATTTGGGATCAATTAGTTAACCCTACAGAAAAGCAGAAAGTTTAAAATTTACCCTGCATAGGCCTATTGTGTGAAACTAGTTCGTTTGGAAGCTACTGCAACATAATTCCAGGAAAATTTAATTCAGAATATTCAACACTTTGCATAGTTATTTTTAAATTGGGAGTAAACGTTGTAAATGATTAATAACGCTGGATTTCAATAGTGTGAAAGCACTAAACTACTAATTATGTCTAGCGTACACTTGCCATTATTTAGTAGCTGCACCTACTATAGTCTACGAAGTAAGCCGCTAAGCGATTGCCTATAATTGACCGACCGGGCAATCAGCGACATCGTTTCATTTTGGTTTGCAAATCCCGTTTTACAATTGATGCAAGCAAATACGACGTTAATTGTCGAGTTTGATTCTGTTATATTAAAATTAAGTACAGCGCCTTTTGTTTTGAAATGCATGACACATTATTTTAAAATTATACAGACTATATGTTCTAAACTTGTGTCATCCAAATTTAAATGTGGAAGATATCCATCCAGTGCCGATGTTATGAAGCCATCTTTCAGTTATCCGCTTTTCATGCGGATGCTTCTGTGGATCCGGTATCTGAAAATGTGAATTTCCGTACCCTTTCCACGATCGTTTCTATTACTGCAAGCCCATGCTTGACATGCGGACATGATGCGATTTAACCATTTCACGCCAGCACTGGCCTCTGCAATCGTCAAGTTGAGGACGCAGTTCAAAAGAAGGCTATTTTGAGAATTTACAACTAAAACGACTGTCTCAGTAACCGAACCAGCCATTCCAGTGGTAAATTGTCAAAAATAGTCTTCGCTTGGCATGCAAATGGCCATTCAATAAGGAAATATTCTGATTTTCCTGACAGAATTTTGTCATTAAAGGGTTAATTAATATTCGGCCTTCATAAAGGGAAGTAAACAGGTACATCTAAAAGCGCTGGCGATATTTTGCTGGTGTGTCGTTGACGTCATAATCTCGCGGTTTCTCACTCTCGTTGCGAGAAAATGGATGCGCCCAGGAGTCACGTTTTCGAGCGTTTTGGGCATATTCATTTTATTATTTCTCGGCAATGGAACAGTGTATTTTATATTTTTTTACGGCGACTATTTCGGATTATAGTATATTTTTAGTTGACTTATTCCCGATTTTCACTGGAATTTCCCTTTAAGAAAATGTTGAACGCCTATAGTCTTCGGCATGTAGAATTAGAAAATAAAATGTTGTTCCGAGTTTACAAATGGCACGATAATCTTTGCTAGCAGAAAAATATGCGGTGGAGAATCCAAGTATCTATATGAAATGTCTGATAATGTTCAGGCCGAAAGAGGATACTGGAGAGGCCGTACGCGTGTAGAGAAATCGGTGAGGCACTATGGTTCAGAAATAGTCTGGCACAATATGATCAGCGCAGCTACCTCAGATTCTGCATCGGAAGCAATGTTCAGAACAATAGAATCGGCTAATGTTTTTAGCACTAACGGATCACTTTATCAGCACACGCACTGTGCTTATATGTACCAGTTTTTGGCATGGCTCGGACAAGTATTCGCGAGATAGATATCAGGCCAGAAAGGCTCTAACTTCCAAATTTGTAGCTGGTAATATTGTTTCAAAATGAGCGCCGTTAAAGGTATTGGAAGTTCATTTATTTATGTGGCACCAGTTATTCCTGATGCGCCTATGGCTGACTGGGTTCGGCAAAGCCGAATACCTTTCGTTGATTTCTTATTAGCCCATAAAGAGGGGTGGAAAAATGTACTTTGGTGCTTGGAAGGCGCAACCTCCGCCACCCGATGGGCCATACGCCTCTCGAGGTTCGACTTATTGGAAAAGGGGGCAGTACTGAGTCAGCTACAAACATTTGCTGGCCGCGTATTGGTTTCGCGGAACCGCTTGGTTCCTGTGGGTCTGAGTGTGAATTTGATCACAAAGGGGTTTTCTTGATTGATTGATGCTGGGTGGGCCAAAGGTAAGCTATGGGTTGAGGCGTGGGGGAGTAACTTCCTTCTTCTTTTGACTCATACCTTCGAGAGGGGGGTTACCATCATGGCAAGGATTCTATTCTCGAGCGACGAGAACACAGATCAACGATAATATACACCAATATTTATTGGAACGAGGATAATTACAATCTTCCCTGACAATTCATGCAAGAAAACATAAAGATAACTAAAAGCGTGCTGTCAACAAGAGATGAAGTTAACCATAAATAATAAAGTGACAATACAGATAAATTATGTGTGAAATACACTTGGTATTCTTCCCTGGACTACGAAGAGCTCTCTAACCCAGTTAAAAGTGTATATTCTAAGTTTCCTCCTTGCTTGACCTACCTCTGGTGGATAAGCACCCAGAAAAAATATTGAATATACATTTAGAGGTGGGAGAAACAATTAAAACATTGTAAGTACCAATAAGCTGTAAAAATGCTTCATTAGAATAATGCTGTGTCATAGACTCAAAATAAAAGAAGAGATAATAATAAATAATGAATAACATGTCAGGAAGTCAAAACGGTACGGAACGTCTTCTTAGGCTTAAACAAAATCTGACCCCTTACACGGGGGGGGGGGGGGTGTGTGAATCCTATGTAAATAAAAGTATGGCAAAGGATAGAATCGGCCAAAAAGGGTGGCGGTGGCCCATAGATGCTCAAGTACGGACCAAGGACCCCTATAATATGGCGTGATCAATGCACGCTATTGCCAGAATTACACAGCTAAGAAGCCCACTACGACGTGGTAATGCCCAGATGACCCGGCAAGGATCCGTTCTGACCTACTTGAGTGACTAATTTCCTTTACTAGACGTCACAAATGACGAAGAAATCAATGCTGACCTGAAGCTCTCAAATACCTAATTGACTGAGTTCCCATGAATTAATGTAGAACTTTAGACCAAATTTCAGATTTTTCGCTGTTAGTAGCTTCTCTCCAAAGAAGCATCAGAATGGAAACCACCGAATTGTGTGTGCATGTGGCACGGGGCCATTCAGTCCGATGAAGATGGGTTTACTTGCGGACAAGCCGCATATCACTTATACCGTGGAAACGAAGGTTCTAGTCGAAATGATCACTACATGACAGTGGCAACAAAGTGTACCAACAAGGAGCTTCGGAGAAAGGCGACAAGAGCGTTAGTACAATATAGAACACTCCAATAATACAAGGACCATAAATTTAGGTTGCTGATCTCAGGACTCAGGCCTACAAATAATATAATTCCTTAAGCTGCTCCAATATAATCTAACCCGATTCAGCCCACGTGGAATGGTCACTCATCTGGAATTAAGGCTGAACGTATTTCTCAAGCTAGAACTCTTCCCACTTCTGTCGAAACGTCTGCAACGTTCTGTCAGTCAAATAGCGCTTTAGTGTCGTCACCAAATGCGATTTCAGAGATTAGTATTTGATTGATCTGCAAAGCCCACAATTGCTCTAAGTCAGAGATTGTCTTCGGGAAAGAACGTGTCGTTACAGTCAGTCGACGTCAGTCGGTAGCGATCGTATGACGGAAATCTCGACGCATCTACGAGGAGGAGAAATATGATATAAACGTATCTGTATATATATATATATATATATATATATATATATATATATATATATATATATATATATATATATATATATATATATATATATATATATATATATATATATATATATATATATATATATATATATATATATATATATATATATATATATATATATATATATATATATATAATTGTCCTGTGCAATATACGAGTCCTTCCAGAATATCAGGTACGTCCGTGTCCCGGTGTGGGAACGGGGTTGTTTGGGGTGGGGTTAGGTGGGGTGGGTAGGGGTAGCGTGTGGTAACTGTTCCTGACGAAGCTGGAAAACCAGGATAAAAGGAACCAGCTTGATGAACCTTCATCAAACCATTCACCTATCGTCAGCAGCAATTATGCCTATAGGTCCACTAATATTATTAACAGCCGAACATGAATAATTATTGAACATCTACCATCTGTTAAGATGACATACATATTCACAATTGGATAGACGTGAGGTCCTATGCTCCTTCAATATGATGAGGGAAACCCGTAAGTCAGCCGACCAGTAGAATTCACTCAGAGTTAGACGTCTAGAAAATTGCCTGGGGCCATAACACATTTCCAATTCTGAATGACTAGGAAAGCGTCCGATTTCTGGAGAACCAGTGGGCCATTCGCAGGGTTTAGCAGGAGAGGCATATGGGAAGAAAAGTTGGTCAGGTCTTCCGTGATTTAAAGTTCAACAACTCTGGACTGTCAAATAAACAGGAATAACTCTGTAACCTGCACACGCGAGGACAATCTATTGCTGTTCTAAGTTCACAGATCAGCGTCTGCCAGCTTGATAATTCCAAGAACAGTTCTAGTGTATCTGCTGATTTTTTGATACCGCCCATGCAAGAGTGTCCCCTCACTAAACGCGGCAGACTACAGTACCGAAGAATGTGTAATCGGGCCGAAACGGAAAATTGTCTCGGAATAAACAAATGTCCGGTGAACAATTTTTCTGATTTTTACTTTACTAGCCACAGAGCAGCCGGATTTGGCCTGCTAAGCTTAAATGTACTTTAACAATTTCTACAGACTGCGGTTGGTCGTCGGACGTAAACAGTTTAAAAAGAAGCTATAGCAAACTTGTAACTGCTTATCCTATTCTAGCTTTTGTTGTATAGTTTAGATGATGCTATGTTTTTGGTGGTGCGAGGATGTCCACGCTGAGGACAGGCGAAGATGTAAGACCGTATTGCGAGTTTCTACTGCACATTCTGACCCAAAGGAAACGTCTCGCCAGTCCCTCACTATCAAAGATTATAAAATTCGCTCGCGTTCTAGCACAACAGCCGTGGAGTCGAGTGTGGGGGTGGGTGGGGCTGATGTGGTAGTGTTTGGGTGGATGGGTGGGTATGAATTTTGATGGCGTATATCAGGTCCCTGGCCCATTCACGGCACTAATCCTCAGATAGCCGTGGAATCGTCGAAACAACCCTTTATATATTTAAACTATAATTTCAGAAAGGTGGGGTCGAAGATGAAGGCCCAATCAGCACGCGTGGGATGGCGCAGGAATCCGGTCACATGACCCCTGTCTGGCGCGGCAAGGATATTCGCCCAAAATATTTCCCAGGCTGGAATACCTCGATCCTAAGAACTCAGTTAATACTGAGCCTATTCCACAACGTTTTTCTGATTCAGAATCTTTCCCTCTTCAAGTCGCCGTTTTAAGGAAACGCTATTTAATTAATTACCGACCTTATGCACCGGGTTCGGGTCCAGTCTCCACCTACAATCACCTCCAGGGGTGGGGCGGGGGAAGAGACTAACTGACTCCGCATTGTTATTACAGTATGTAACACGGCACCGTCTGATGGATGGGCGTAAACAGACGGACCCACCCAAGGAGGGCATATCTAGAATTAAGTCACGGATTCACATTGATTTTCACATTTAAGATGTAGGGTTATTGAACGAATTTCGACACTTTTGGACATTTACGAAGTTTTTAATGTGAAATTGTAAAAAATTGTTTTTATCATTTGTAACTAAAGTACATGAAATCTCTCCTCCTCCTCCTCCTCCTCCTCCTCCTTCTTCTTCTTCTTCTTCTTCTTCTTCTTCTTCTAATTTATTATTATAATCCCACGTTTTAAGAAAAAACGTCGATGAATTGTAATCGCCTTCGTCCTCGTGATGTCTGTCCGTCTACCTGTATGTCCATCCGTCTGGCATGCTATCTCGTCCCAAACCATTAGGTGGAATTCAACCAAATTTGGCATCTGGGTTACCCATATGATTCCTCTTTGCAAAACGCGATTTACATTTGGTTCAGTCCCCATGGTTGGGGGCCAAAAGGTCAATAAATTAATTGTAATGCAACTTCTCTGACACAGTTAGACGAACTACAACCAAATTTGGTATGTAAGTTGCCCCTATGATTGTGGAGTGCAAATGAATATTAACATTTGGCTCCACCCCGGGGGTGGGTTGTGGGCTGGGTAACTAAATTCAAAGCGGTGAACGTCGAGATTTGCGATGACGCATTATCGATCGATCAATCAATCTAGCTATTATTATTATTATTATTATTATTATTATTATTATTATTATTATTATTATTATTATTATTATTATTATAGGCTTGGGACGCTGACCTAGCTGCAGTGGCACAAGCTTGGGCTGAACAATGCCAACTTGCTCATGACCCTGATACTAATTATCTGATTGGTAAGAATTATTGATTGCCGATCGGCTAAGATTAGCTATGAGGAAAATCTGAGGCAGCGCATTCCATTAATCCTCATTGTCGTCGGCATCTTCGTCATTGTCGTGGTCGTCATCGACGGCAGGGGCATTGTCGTCAGTGATATCTGACAGTGGCATCTGCGGCGTCAGTGGTGTTGGCAGTGGTGGCGGTGGCGTCATCGGTGTAAGCGTCGGTAGCGGCCGTGGCATCGACGTCACCATCCTCCTCAGCATCATCAGCGGCATCGGCAACAAAAGCGTCATCATCAGCACTGATCATCATCATCATCATCATCATCATCATCATCATCATCATCATCGTCGTCATCGCCATGACAGCGTCTCTTCTTCAACGTCCTCTTCTTCCTCTTCTTCTCTTTTCTTCTTTTTCGTCCTTCTTGTTCTTCTTCTTTGGGGCAATTCAATGGCATTGGACATTTGCATACCATCAGCTGGGTATATCGCTGTTAGAATTAGCGGTTGAGTTTTATACCGATGTGGGGACGTTATTAGTGTTCAGCGGACAAATATATCTGCAGTTGCGCAAGAGTGGAATAAGATTATAAGAACCATCAGGTGCGGATGTTGATTGTACGTTTCCGCAACCGGATAAAGGTGTGATATCATCGAAGATTTGTCTGATTTGAGCGGTATTAACAATTTTACTGGCATCTAAAACATGAACATGACTATATTCTTAAAATAATTTGATGAAATCTGCTTATCTAACAAGGGTATGGTAGGGGAAAATTATAAAACTGATATACCAGGTCAAGTTCCACTCCTAATCATAGTTAGTATCTAACTAGATTCCCAGTCGAACTTCAAATAGTTAACTAGCTAGTCAACTATCGTCGACCGAGCACCCGAGCTCGGTCCAGATGGTTAGTGCGATATTGCGTGAATTTGAAAATGGCGGACACCGATCACTTGCCACGAATAAATGCATATAAAAGTGTAAATATTTCACTAAATAACTTAGGTTTGATGAAACATTTCACTAAATAACTTAGGTATATTAGAAATATTTCACTAAATAACTTAGGTTTGATGAAATTATACTTTCCCATTGTATGCTAATGTTCCTTAGCCCGGATTCCTTCGCACTTTATGTCATATGGACGCTTTTTGAAGTCTTAGCGGGCAAAATAATCCATTTTCGTAGGTCATCAAAACAGACGACAGAAAGGGCTAATGGAGACTGGTACCGGGCTCCAAAGTGTATGAAATAGTAATTCAATGGGGACCCGGGTACCAACGAACTATAGTGAACTATTTAGCGGCCGACTGCGCATAGCAATTGCGTATGTTCAGTAAACCAGCAAGCTGACTATAATTAGAGAGTCGCTGTATATGACGTCATAATCAAATGCATGGCAGGTAGGCAGACGTCACAAATAAAATACGCCATGAATGGCGTATCAAAGTCCGTTAGTAACTCTTAATAGTGCGTCATGTCTACGAATTGTATGTCTTCCCTACTTAATAACAAATGTGTTGAATACTTTAAAACTAATTTGACTGGGTGCACTTGCTGCCATAGCTCGCATTGTTACAACAGCTTACGTGTATAGCTTTCTGGAAATTGAAATTCAGCAGGATCAGCGGTTCGATAGATTCTCATACTGCCAAGGCATGTGCGGAGCTTGGCTAGAGATGGGTAGGGCATAGCTAAGCGTATATTAATCTTTCCCTATGTGAAATGTAGAAATGTAGGCTACGCCTTCCTCCAAAGGGTTGATCATACTATGAAGAATCCAGAGTTATGATAGTTGCAATGTCCAATCAGGACTATTATAGCATTCCGTGGTACAAGTCAGACAACAGCCTTTTGCAATAAATGGTGATAACTGATAGGTCTATCATGCAACTGTTTCAACCTCAGGCAGTCAATACACATTTTTCGATAAGAAAGTGTTGAAACACTTATAGATATGGAACATAGTAGTAGTAGTAGTAGTAGTAGTAGTAGTAGTAGTAGTAGTAGTAGTAGTAGTAGTAGTAGTAGTAGTAGTAGTAGTAAACGCACGCGTTTATTTAGCTCTGCAATTGCTGCCCGAATTTGCTAGTTTCTAGCGGGATTTTGTAGATACATTTTATACATATATTTCGTATTAGTATTTCCTTTTAAACTTTATGTTTAGTTTGTAAATTCTTGTCTTGGTTGGAGCGGATTGTGTGTCTCCATTTTCTAAATGCACTCCTCTTAGCTGGCGGTTTCGCCATTTAATAGATCTCCTCTTACTGTGGTCAATGCAATACATTTCTCCCGGCGCCAGTATGCTATTGCTATAATTCGTTGGCTAGCTCATTATATTTGGCAAGATCTCTTGAGTGAGTAGATTTAATTCCTTTGTGATTTGTAAGCGCAAGCCTAGTTCTTTGATTATAAAAATCTTTATTGTCAGTTTGCTGTCAACTCGAACAGACTAACAAATATATGACTGTACTATCTATTCATATATTTGTTAGTATACTTTAATCGGTTAGATGTTAGTGAACCACTTAATAAGTGGTTCAACAAACACATATACGACTGTACTATCTATTCGTATATTTGTTGGTAGGCGTCAGGGTTTCAAAAGGGGATACTATTTATTTAGTGTTTAGCTCTTTCCCTGACGTCTTGGTATTATATATTTGTATTACCCCTTATATATTGTAGTAGTATGGGTTTCCTCTTTGATTAAAACACCATGCATGGCAACTAGTCCAGTAAAACTACAAATTAACCTAGAACAAATTGCAACAGAATTTATTTCTTTTATAATAATAACTGTAACTTTCATAATAATTCTAAGTTACTACTACTACTACTACTACTACTACTACTGCTGCTGCTGCTGCTGCTGCTGCTACTGCTACTGCTATTGCTGCTGCTGCTGCTGCTGCTACTACTACTACTACTACTACTACTACTACTACTACTACTACTACTACTACTACTACTACTACTACTACTACCGAAAGCACAAACAGTGGTTATATAACTAGATAAATACCAAAATATGTAATTATGAATAGATATATAATGTCTGATTGCCATAACATTTATAATTTCTGTAAATTCATATTCCCCATATGCCATTATGTGGCCTGGGGGTGTAAATAAAAAAATCTGAATCTGAATCTGAATCTTTTCTGCGGCATTCATGGGACTGCCAGGTGTCACATATCAAAAGTCCTCCAAAATCCCTCGATGGGAAAGTGGGTAAATTCGCATATTTAGCTACCGCCATTATCCGAATAATGAAACTTCCCTTACCTGCTTCATTCCGCAAATAAACGAAGTAGAAATGTTGTCTAAGCTCTGAATTTCATGGTCACGGAAGACAGTAAGCAATTGGCAATATTGCCTTGAACCACTTGTACAAATTCTCCAAACCACAGATTAAATATGGTTGTATGCACAGGGCCGGGGTAATTAAAAAAAATTATATTTAAAGTAAGTTTAATTTTGTTTTTCGCTTTTAAAATTTTATCTAAAATAAATTGCATTTTAATTTTCACTTTTATCTCACAATTTGAATAAATTTCTATAAATTCAATCAGAATATGGACATGGATTTAGATACATGCGTTATTTGTAACCGGAGCCTAGAAAATGGCTCACAAACTGTTAAGCTTCGAGTTAAAGGCTGTGACGGTATTAACAATGCTAGCAGAGCCCGTGAAAGCGATGTCATAGCTGAAGTAGGACAGAGGGTTCATGTAAAATGTCGACGGGAGTTCATTGATCCCAAGCGGATTGCCCGTGACGCAGAGAAAATTGAACAATCTCCGCCACCCATGCGAACACTCCGTTCAGAAAGTCCAACATTCAATTTTAGTGAACATTGTTTGCTATGCGGATACCCTGCAAAAATTCAAGATGGAAAGAAACGTGGCTATGATATTTATCCAGTAAGTACTCATGACTTTCAATGTAGTATCGCCGAGGCCTGTGAGCAGAGAAAAGACGAATGGGGCAAACTTGTAGCTGGGCGGCTTGCCTTCACGCCAGATTTATGCGTTGTCAATGCAGTATACCATCAAAGCTGCAGCGTAAATTTTCGAACCATGAAAAATATCCCTCAGCTGCACTCATCTTGCTCATCCCAAAAACATGGAAGGCCAGAAGACTTGGACAGAGTAAGAGCATTTAGTGCGACAATGGCATTTCTTGAAAAATAATGATGATGAGCAGCTGACCCTGCACGACCTCGTTAATAAAATGCAAGAGTATCTCGATGATAAAGAGAATAAAGCATACAGTACATAATACATGCATGATAAAATAAAAGATAATTATGGCGATGAAATATTTATTAGCACTGTGAATGGTAAGCCAAACGTTGTTACCTTTCGTTCTAAAGCATCTACTATTTTGACTGACTTCTATAAGGAACAGAAGAGAAAGGATTCCAAATCAGAGAGCATGCTAATCATCCAGACAGCTGCCAAACTGCTTAGACACGATATTAAGTTAATTGATTCATGCACATCATCTGAAAGCTATCCATCAAGGGAGCAAATGAGCGACCCAGTAAAGGCATTGAATTATTTACCAGAGACACTGCGGGAATTATTGCGGATTTTGTTAACTGGAAAAGACACAGAAATGAAACAGGCATCAGTTGGACAGGCTATTATGCAAGGAACTCGTCCTAGAGTTATTTTGGCACCTTTGCAGTTCGGGCTGTCATGTGGGATGCACCATAAATTTGGATCTAGATTTATTGTTGACACCTTGTACAAGCACGGATTTGGAGGTTTGAGCGCAGTGCATCACTTCATGGTGGAGATCTACCACAGCCATTATCAGGCGAGTTCATTCAGTTTGTTGCCGACGATGTGGATCAAAATATTTGCACAATAGATGGGCATAATACATTTCATGGAATGGGAATCATTACATCTGTTACACCAGGAAACCTTTCGTGCAAACTTATTCCAAGGATAAATGTAACATCGGAAGATATCAAGCAAGTTGGCAAGATCTGTATCAGGAACTTTGAGTCTCAGCATACCAGGAACTTCCAATTGACCTTTAAGGAGTTAACTGCGATGGAACAAACAGACCCAACAGCTGACATTGACATCCTCTGGGATTTCTCTTTGTTTCTGCGTTCAAGGAGACAGTCATGGTCTGGCATGATGCAAACTGTTCACCAAGGAGTTTATCCAGGTAAATCGTCTGTTATTTTCCTTCCGATGATAGATCTAGAGCCAAGTAACATGACCTGCATCTTTTCCACTTTGACTTATGTTTGTGAACAGGCAAACCGATACCATGTTGCACCCGTGATTACATTTGATCAGCCCTTATTTTGGAAAGATATGACTATCATAGAGATTGAGCCGAGCTGGAGTCCATTAAAGCAAATTATTCTAAGACTCGGAGGTCTTCATATGGAGAAGAGCTTCCTTGGCTGCATTGGTCACTTAATGGCAGGAAGCGGGCTTGCGCCTATTCTAGAGGTAGTCTACGCTGAGAATGCTGTCAAACACATTCTTAGTGGAAAGGCAATTTCTCGAGCAGTTCGAGGACACCTCATGGTTTTTGCTTCTCTCAGTAAATCTTGATTGCAAATGCATACAACCTACCACTACCTACAATTGCAGATGCTGAAGTTGACACAGTAGCATATTCCGCTGCAATGCATTCAAAAGAATTGTTTGACAATGATGATAATGTTGCAGGACATGAAACGATTGAAAGTTCCCTAAATAAAAGTCTGGTTAAAGTTGGAGAGCTCTATGATGACATTATCAATAATCCGTAAGTAGCTACAAGATTGTCCTCGGAAAATGCATTACATGATGTCAAGGACAAACTAGACTCAGAGAAGGTGGTCATGAAAGATAAGAGGACTGCACGACTCTGGCTTTTGTATATGGAGTTGATTGACATTCTGCACAAATTCATTAATGCAGAACGAACTGGTGATTGGAACATGCACTTTCAGACCGTTCGTGAGATGCTTCCATATTTTGCAGCCGCTGGGCATAATCTGTACGCCAAGTCTGCATATGTATATTTACAAAAGATGTTAGAAATACCTGAAAGTCATCCAGATATACACACCAGCTTCCTCAATGGTCATCATGTCATTCATCGAAGTGATAGGTATTGGGCAGGGTTATCTACTGATCTAGTTATTGAGCAGGTCCTTATGAGAAGTGTAAAGTCAAGTGGTGGTCTAACACGAGGTCGTGGAATGACAGAACTTCAGCGTCTTGTTTGGTTGTTGTCTATGCCCGCATGTGCAGATGTGTGTAATGCAATGCAAGAGCTCTCTGGGGTAAACTGTGATTCAAGTGAACAACACAAAGATTCCACACAATCTCGAATAAAGCGTGATATGGATGATACTTACAAAATTCTCAAAATCCTTAGTGAACTGAATCCATTTGGACCAGACCCTTCTCTTAGAGGACTTGTTAGTGGATTGTCTGCACATGAATCAGTCAATGTTGACGATGCTAAAGATATTCGAGAATCAATTATTAATTCGATGTGTGGCCAATGTGTATCAAGCATTTCGTTCCAGAGAAAGAGACAAGCTATTACCTTAGCATCCAAAACATCTCTCAAGATTGATGATGAATGTGTACAAATTGATCCACAACTCCTATTTCAAAGACTCAGTTTAATTGCTACAAATGGATCAAAAGGGAATCCAGCATCTTATTTTGAGTATGAGTTGTGCTCTCATCCGCCCGCACTCTTTGATAATCCATCTCTTCCATGGGAAGCAAATAAGCCGGCACTTGCTGATGCATTGTGGAAATTAATTCAAAATGAAGATGCAGTCCTTCCAGATTCTGTCCACTATGTGATTGATGGAGGAGCTCTATTACACCGTGTTCCATGGCAGCGTGGAGAGACATTTGCAAATGTTTGTCAAAGATATGTAAAATATTGCATAAGCAAATATGGAAAGGCTACAGTAGTTTTTGATGGTTATGACCAAGGCCCAGACATAAAAGATGTAACACATAAGAGGCGAATTCGTGGATCAGGCGCAACTGTTGTACTGACTCCACAAACAGTTGTAACTCTGAGTAAGCCTGATTTTCTTAGTAACAAGCAGAACAATCATCGGTTCATATCAATCTTAAGTTCATCTCTCGAACAGGCTGGATGCTTAACAATAAAGGCAAGCGGTGATGCTGATGTCTTAACGGCTATCTTGGCTTCAAAGTCAACAAATACTGCTCTTGTTGGAGACGATACCGACCTACTGGTGTTGCTTCTATACCATACTGATATGAATGGCTGTCAGCTATTTTTCAGACCAGAGCCAAAGCAAAATGCAAAGAAACCCCGACTGTGGAATATCAAAATGGCAAAGGAAAAGCTTGGGTTCTGTTTGTGCTCGCAGCTGTTATTTATCCATGCTATCCTTGGCTGTGACTCAACATCTAGGCTTTATGGAATTGGAAAATCTGCATCCCTTAGCAAAATCCAGTGCTGCAAAGAACACTCTCAAATTGCTGAAGTGTTTACAATGAGTAATGCGAATAAAGATGACGTGATAAAAGCAGGTGAGAAGGCAATGCTTATTCTATACAATGGCCCTTCAATGGATAGTCTAGTTGCTTTGCGGTACAAGCGATTCAGGGAGAAGGTTTCAAAAGGTTCCAAGTATGTTGAAGCACGAGATTTATCACCAACACCCGCATCCACAAAGTTTCACAGTCTTCGCGTGTACTACCAAATTCAAGTTTGGAGAGGAGATGCTGGAGATATGGATCCAACAGAATGGGGCTGGAAAGTACTCAACCACCAAATGCTGCCTGTTAAGACTGACATGCTGGCAGCACCTGACGATTTACTGTATTCATTTAGATGCAGCTGCAAAACTGGCTGTGAATCAAAGAGATGCACCTGTAGAAAACATGGGCTCAGCTGCACATCCGCCTGCGAAGACTGTAAGGGTCTCAGTTGCTCGAATTCAATAACGCACATTGAGGAAGATGACTTGGATAATTGATGCAAGATGAAAGTAGTAGAAACCAGGTACCTATGCCATACTATTTCATCTTAGCTTAGCTTAGAAACACACAATACCGTGACATAATAAAATATAATATGTATTGTATCAATATCAATAATGGTATTAGGTAAATTCATGCAAGTGGCATAACACAATACATTTAATTTGTGGAGAATATGTCAATCGTATTCATTTATTACTAAAAAAGTCCAAAAATACCCAGTCACACATATATTACATACCGGTTTTAAAGAAATAAACAAAAATGGATTATTCAGGTGAAATGGCCCAAATCTGGTAATAATTATGCAAATTTTACCCTTTCCCCTATTGGAATTTTGGAGGACTTTTGATATGTTGTACATGATGGCCCCCTATACACTGGGCGAGGTAAAAAAATTATGTTGCAATTTGTTCCGGGTTAAAATATTTTTGCCCTAGATTGACTGGACTAAACCTCCTATAAGCGTACTCTGAGTCTTAAAATCACGACAAAGGCTTGGGGTGTGACGGCAACTGAGGTGTATCATGGGTTGAAGGACATAGTTGGGGCAGGCCCACGCGTCCTTCAAGGTCTCATTAACGTTTCCAAATCTGTATGGAATGTCACCGTGGTTAATGAAAGTGTGAAGGAAAAGTTGCTCGACGAGGTACTTGTCGTGAAGGGCGAGGTGTGTAATGTGGAGGAAATAGATTCTGATCGTCTATTAGTTAACATGACGGTTCTGTTAGAGATCCCAGATGAACGGGTTATTAATGAATTGATCAAGTATGGCAAGGTATAAAAAGTAGAACACGATACCTATCCATTTGATCGAACCTTAGAAAATGGCATCAGAAGAAGTTGGTTTGAAAATGTAGAACAACCTCTCCCAAGTAAGGTCACGGTAGATGGTCGATTTATCTTGGCATTATGGTACAGGGTGCAAATCAAAGAGTGTAGAATCTGCTTAAGCACAGAACATCTTGCAAAAGATTGCCCTAACACAAACAAATGTCTAGTTTGTGGGTCATCTGGTCATTTTAAGTGGCGATGCCCGCAGAACAAATCTGTCAAAAAGGGTGCTGATAAAAGTGCAGAGCAAGTTGTTTCTAAATAAGAATGTCATAGAACCGGTAGTTGCTGAGATTGTAGCTGAAATCCATGTTAATGACAAGCATATTTCTAAAGAAAATGCCATAAAACCGGTAGTTGCTGAGATTGTAGCTGAAGTTCATGTTAATGAAAAGCATAGTGAAAAAACTAAGAATCCAATCGCTGTAGTTGCAGGCGATGAAATAGAAGTTCTGGATGAGGGTCTAAGTCTTACTCCAGTGACAAGTCAATCCAAGTCTGATCTCATAGAGGTTAATTCCACACAAGTTGAAGATGATGATCAATACCCTCTGGAAGAAAGATTTAATTTAGGACAAGTAAAATTCAGGTCGCAGTATACTGAAACTAACTTTGATTTTCAACTGAGTACACTTAATCTAACCGATTAAAATAATATAGAGAAAGTAATTGGTGTCTCGGATCGATTGAGTGGAACAAAGCGACAGAAAGATGGAGACAGTTCTGAATCAGAAATAGAGGAAAGTGATATAGAAGACGATAATATGTCAGTCGCTGAATCCGATATATCCATTCAAACACAGAGTTCTAAATCACCCGATGAAATGGTCATGTATAGGTCAGAGGCAGGAGAGTCGTTAGTGTCATATGTGACGGCAAAAGGGGTTCAATACAGGCATCTGCGTCATGATTCAGATATATTAAAATATAAGCATTTGGAAAAAGTTGAGCTAAGTAGTACAGCGTTTGAGAGTAAAATATGTAAATGGTCTAAGAGAGGGTTAAAAAAAACCAAAATCTAGTTAGCCTAATAATGGCGGTTGTACACATCATTATATTACTTTTTATGCTAATTTGTACACTCAATTGTAGAGGCGTAAATAGTAACATAAAGCAACGTCACTTACTAGAGACTAAAAAAGATGAGCAGATTCATATTGCTTTGATACAGGAAACAAAAATTCAGATGTCAGAATTATACGTTTATTTTAGAAATGATTTCTGGATCCAGAATATTCTATTCGTTATCTCAAGATAATAGTGCTGGCTGAGCAATTCTTATACTCCCTCGTTGTTCAGCCTATGTAAATATAATCTCTGCAGTATCAGATGCAAATGGTCGCTGGGTGATAGTCACAATAGATATACAACAAACACATTTTACGTTGCTGTGTATATATGCACCTGCATCTCATCAACTACGTCGTAATTTTTTAATGATATGTCTACAACAGCACTAGATAACATCACTGAGAACTTAATAATGGGTGGTGCCTTTAATTGTGGCATAGATAAAGAAAATGATAGGAATGCAACTTCAACTTATACTGATACATCACATAGACTCTTAAAACAAATATGTGATAATGAAAATTTAGTAGACACCTATAGAATATCAAAACCTCACGGTAAAGATCTTACATGTTTTTCGGCAGATGGTAAAGTTGGTTCAAGCATCGACAGAATTTATGTGAATAGTTTGTTGACAGGGTACTGGAGAGATGTTAATATTAAGCCAGTCGCATTCTCAGATCATAACATGGTTTGTGTAACCTTTGTCAATGCTGACTGGGTAACAAAAGGGGCCAGGTTTTGGAAATTGAACACAACACTGTTGGGAGAAGAATTTTATAAGAATAATATAGAGAGTTGTTGGCAGCATTGGATTAATTGGAAAGCATCATATAAGAGCACAGTGCAATGGTGGGAGGATGTAAAACTGGATTTAAAGTATGTTTCCCGAAAGTATGCTATTAGAAAAGCACGGGAAATACGCAAACGCAAGAAAACACTTCATCGATCACTGATGAAAACTAATGGTAAAGTAAATAATGGTGAAGAGAATTATTATGAAATACTGGTTAAGATTAAAAGTAAAATAAGAGATATAGAACAATATGAGTTTGAGGGTGCAAAAATTAGAGCAAGAGCCTAGATGCATTCAGAAAGGGAAAAGCCAACCCGATATTTTTGTACATTAGAAAAAGCACCGGCAATAAATAAGGTTAGCTCATTAAACATGCTGGATTGTTCAATCGTCTTTACCAGCAATGAAATGAGTACTATTGTATCCAATTACTATGAGTCATTATACAAGTCAGAGGGAATTGATGAAGATGCAAAATTGGGTTTGCTAGCAAATATAGACAAAAAGGTTTCAGACACAGGCAGTAAATTCTATGATCAACCATTAACACTAGACGATTTAACTAAATGCTTTAAAGGTATAAAACAAGAAAAATTACCTGTGTGCCTTGAAATTTTGTAAACGTTTTGGTACCTTGTAGGTCCAATAATGGAAGAGTTAGCCACTGAAATCTTTGACAAAGGCGATTTACCACCAACTATGGCTAGGGCATGCGTAAGGCTAATATATATACGACATGACAGACGTTTAATTCAGAATTACAGACCAATTTCTCTACTATGTGTAGACTACAAAATAATATTCAGAGCACTAGCATTGAAACTTGGTAGTGTTTTAGGAGAAATTATTGGAACAGAGCAGACATGTGCTGTACCTAGGAGGACAATTTTAACCAATACCATGTTAATAAGAGACCTTATACAAGTGGTTGAGAAGGATAGCATCCCTTCAGCTGTGATTGCCTTGGACAACGAAAAGGCATTTGACCGTGTGGAATGGGATTTTCTTTTTAATTCTTTGCAATCGTTTGGGTTAGGCACACACTTTATTAAATGGGTTCAGATTTTATATACGGATATCAAGAATAGCTATTTAGTGAACAATCAATTATCCAGAGAAATTGTCTTAGAACGTGTTGTTAGACCTGGGTGTTCCCTATCGTCATTATTATTTGTTATTGTGATGGAATCTCTTGGCATAACATTGAGTCAAAATAATAACTTTCAAAAGTTTTGAAAATCAATAAAGGAAAATCCAAAGGATTATTTTTGGGGCCATGGAAAGAGCGGAATGACCAGCCACTTGAAATCAATTGGTCTAATGATACCATTAATATTTTAATCATCTATTTTAGCAGGCAACCGAATGCAACATAAAATTGGGATGAATGAGTATCTAAGCTTAAGAGAATATTAGCAAATTGGAAGCGTCGTCGTCTTTCAATTTTTAGTAGAGTATTTGTTGTCATCAACTTGATATTATTTGGGCTATGGTATACAGCATCTGTTGTACACATGACAAAACATGTAGAAAGGGGGTTAACGAGTTGATATTGTCATTCATATGGGAAGAAAAGAACCATTTAGTTTCCCACCATGTTCTCAATAATGCTAAGTTAGAAGGAGGACTTGATTTAATTGATATTAAACTGAAATGTGTTTCTTTAAGGCTAAATTTTTTGATTGATCTAATTGCATCAGATGCTACGTGGGCATGCATTTCACGAGCTCTCGTGGAGAGAATTGTAGAACTCTTTCTGACGGAGTGTGTTTTTACCTCAAAGAAGCCATCTTCGAATAGCCAAATGATACCAGATGTGTTTAAGGATCGAGTTAAGGAGTTAGAAACATTAGAATGTTAGAAACTACGTGCTGGAAGGAAGTACTAGAACAGCAATTGTGGAGCAATAGTAATATATGCTATACCCATGCAGTACTTTATCTACCGTCGTTTGCAAAAAATGGCATTCAACGTTTGTCTGATATGATACACACCCACACACGTAGATGGATTTCAATGCAAGAAGTAGCTAGAAAAACACATATGAGGCATATAGATGTCCAGCGGTTACTAAATAAAATAAAACATGCTGTACCAATTGAATGGTTTCGTCTGCCAAATGTAAATCATAATAGTTTGACTGTGCAACCTGCACTAGTTCTTGATGATGAGATGTTAAAATACGAAATGGGATCCAAAGAATGGTACCACGTTATGAGACGAAAACAAGTAACACCTCCCATAGCAATTAGGAGATGGGATGACTCAAGCCATAAACCATCCAGTTGGAAAAATGTATGGAAAATCTGACATTCTTCATACATACCAAATATGGCTCATGATTTATTGTGGCGATTACTACATCGATGGCTATGGGTGGGACACTTGATATACAAGTGCAATATAACGACTTCTCATAGGTGTTACTTATGTCAAACAGGTGAGGAAACAATCGAGCATTTATTTGCGGAATGTCCAATATCGTCACAATTTTGGGACTATATCAGCCAAATCGTGGCACAATTTGGAGCGAAGCCCATTGTTCTAGAAACGCATGTAGTCTTATTTAGAGAATTTGGATCAAGCGGTGTAAATATCATACAGTCTGAAATGACTATTTTAATAACAATGCTAACCATAGGTGTTTGGGCCATTTGGAAACATCGGTGTGCACAGACGAAAAATCCATCTATGGGCAATCACAATAGAGCAATAAAGGCAATATTTTGTTCATTGCAGCTGAATCATATTCCTTGCGAATATTTTAGATTAAAGCAGCATGGTAAGGAAAAAGTATTCAAGGCCATATGGTGAAAAACAAACATAGTTTCAATAGAGTTGGGAACTGTAAAAATAAATGAGCCTGCACTAACTTAAATCATTTAATTACTACAGCTGATTTATCCGTGTCTTTTAATTAATCTGTGTCCTGTAATTCATTTTAGTCTGCACTTTGATATTGTTATGTTTAATAATTCATGTTAACAAATAAACAGACTGGGGTAATTTAATAATCAATCGATAAAGTAAGTTGCCATTGAATTATAAAATCGTCCCGGGTAATTTTAGAAACTTGCACAGGGTTTTATAGGGTTATTTGTTCCCGGGTAATTTACAAAACCTTCCAACAAAGTAAATCAAAAATGTAAACAAGAGCGCCATCTATTTCCATCTATTTTTCGGTAATTTTCCTGCTGACTATATATGTTATGCTACCCAAATGCTACTACGCCCGCTGATCTTTAAAGAATCAGCCCACTGGCGCCAATGATTGACTTATTTGTCATTGATTGACGAGGCACTTTTCATTTGTTGGATAGTTGCACTCGCCACACGGGCCTACTATTACACATGGATTGAATGGTAATTTACAAAACCTTACAATAAAGTAAATCGAAAATGTAAACAAGAGCGCCATCTATTTTTCTGTAATTTTTCTGCCGACTATATGTATTATACTACCCAAATGCTACTACGCCCGCTGATCTTTAAAGAATCAGCCGACTGGCGTCAATGATTGACTTATTTGTCATTGATTGACGAGGCACTTTTCATTTGTTGGATAGTTGCACTCGCCACACGGGTCTACTACTACACCTGGGTTGAATAGTAATGCCTTTGTTAAGTTTTGTTTTGCTATCGGATCTTTATCAGCCTATTGTTTTGTATCTATACTATTTAAGCCATATGTATTTATAGATTGTATTAATGCTCATTATTTATCTTTTGTTTTGGTGTAATATTAATCAGGCTTACTAGTTCACCAGTTCTTTTTCTGGGGGTTTGCAAGCCTTTTTAAAGGAGTTCCTCCGTGAAGTTTGTCCGACTGCGTCAGCGTCGGATTTTCAAAAAAAAGAAGTAGTAGTAGTAGTAGTAGTAGCATTACTAAGCAGCAGCAGCTGCAGCAGCAGCAGCAGCAGCAGCAGCAGCAGCAGCAGCAGCAGCAGCAGCAGCGTTTTTGACTAGTAGTATTTTTATTATGACAGATGTCGCCCCTTATCCTGGTCAGAATGGGGCTTTTGGTTACTCTGACTGGGCATCTGCTATAACAGGCTGGTACAATGAAGTGAATGATTTCCAATATGGCATACCTTTGGCGGATTACAACATGGAATTCTTGAAAATAGGTCACTATACTCAGGTATGTAAAATCAAATGACAAATGTTAAATATGCCACTCATGTATGCAAACGCCACTACATTTTATGAGCCTCTGATCCTTTGACCTAAATGAGCGTTCAGATATGTCACTGAAATATATGACGTCATAATCAAATACGTCACTTGTTAGCTGCCGTCACAACCATAATGCCGGAAATGGCAATAGTTCGTCACAAATGCGTTCAAATTGGACGTCTTTTGTGAATTTATAATTTAATAAGTAATCTGTTGAATATTTTGAAATTAATTTGACAGCAACAGCGCCCAGTCAAATTAGGTTCAAAATATTCAACAGCATGTTTATTAAATAGTAGAGACATGCAATTCTTAAAACATGTCGGACTATTAAGAGTTAAAGATGGGACTAATAGAATCATTTATGCCGTAATGATTATGACGCCAGATGATGATGGATACTCTGGAACGGTTAATTATATCAGATTGCTGGGTCATATTTTGAAGCGAATTTGGCTGAAGGCTGTTACTGTCAGACGCTTCCAGAATATCCAACAGTATATTCATTATATTATAAAAAACGTCACTATGGTCAGTTCTTGTGGAGTCACATGACAGCATGGACTGGTAGACTGCTGGTATACGGTAGCACTCGTCTCGGCTTGTAGATGTCTATGCAGTCGCGTGACTCAACATGAACTGACCAGAGTGACGTTGCCAGCGACCGTCAGTTAGTGCTGAAGAAGTGACCGAGATGGTCACGAAAGTTACACTCAAACAATTTCTACATCCCGGAGAGGTAACTATCCTAGGATGGGGACCAATTTTTCCAAAATAGGTCAAACATAGTTTGACGTCAGAATCGAAATGTGTAATGAATAATGTATCTAGCCGTACAGTCAGTCGGCAACGAGTCCCATACACGGGTACAAGGATCTCGCGCCGAACTTGTGGTGAGTTGATAGTGCGTTATTTCTTTCTGATACATGCTTATTGTTGGATACAAATTATAGTGCACATCTTATGAAGAAATTTTAAAAGGTTGTGCATGTAGATTTTCCGCGGACAAGGCGCTGTTCTTAATTCACGATATGCCATAGAGTTGAAAGCTTACTGAAAATGCGTCTAATTTTGACACTTGAAGGCTTAGTTCGAGAGCTGGTAAGTCTCATCTATCGGGAAATGTAAATATACCTATAGAAATCTTCATCGTTCCTCTTCCTGTTCGCCCAAAAGCAGACCCGCTTGTGTCAGTTTTTTCAGGACATTGTTGCAAGCATACACAGTGTAAACAGTAAGTACAAGTAAACAAAGGAACTTCTAAAATATCCAACGGACCTATCTTCAGAAATGTATGCAATTTGCTTATATTTGCTAAGAGACCCATCCTACTATAAAATATAGCAGACGTAATAAAAGAAACCAGTAGAATAATAATAACGTAGAACTCCAATAAAGAAATGAACGCAACTATTGATTTAATTATATAATAACTGCACGATCTGTATTTAAAATGTAATGTATTCATGACACACTACCGCCACGAGTATTCTGTAAATATCTAGCTTGAGGGGCCGGAGTGTAATAAAGTGAACTTGAAGTTTGGCAGCCGGGAACAGCGAATAAGGCAATATATGAGGGCAGACCAGGAGGGAAAATGGCAATCTGGAAGTCAATGATTTTCAGCTGAAATGGACGTTTCCAAGTTTATCCATCGGTCATCTAACATCATAATCAGCTAAGCGGCCCGTATGATGACGTCATAATAATAACGTCATAAATGATTCTATTTGGCCCATCTTTAACTCTTAATACTCCGGCACGTTGTATGAATTGTATGTCTCTACTATTTAATAAACATGCAGCAACAGCGCACAGTCAAACTAGGTCTAAAATATTCAATAGCTTACCTGTATAGTTTTCTGGAAATTGATAGTCAATGCGTGCAGATATCGATCGGTGTGGGTGGAGCTTAGCTACAGATGGGCGAGGCGTGGCTAAAACTGGAAATGTCTATTGTATGCCAAATATTAGTATATTTTCTAGGACCAACAATAGAAATATAGTGAAACACATCTATCATGTTTATAGCGACCACTTTATGGGCCAGTAACCTGTTATCGCTAAAGAAACTTGTCCATTTATTATAGTCGGTTAATACAGATAGTGGATGTTGAAGCCAAATCTGCCTCTGGCGTTTCTGACCTAATGTAATAAAATTCGGAGTCGGCCAGTCCTACTCAGAGCATTCTGTGGGCAGAAGCCGGAGCCACATCTCCACTGTATGCGTCCTCGCGCACATCATCCAGGCCGGGTGGCTGGGAGGAAGTAGCCAGATTAGCATAATCTCTTTGCACTACATAGGACGTGCATCTGCACACCGCTGATGATTATAAGACATGCACATAATTCACGTTTCCTTAGTGCACAGTTGGGAAACCTCATTCCATTTTTCCGGTACAAGTCATTTAAGATTGTAGCTGATCCTCCGATAGGAACAAAAATTCTTCCGCATTTCCAATTATTCAGGAAATTTTAGAAGATGTTAGCGCCAGGTGACCAGTCCTGGCCTGAGAAATTGTACTTACAACTCGACACATCAGAGGGTCAAATTGAACAATCTAGTCGTTTCATTAGTGAACTCGCCATTTTAAGTGTAAGCTGTATTTTCCACCAACTTTCCGTCAGAAGACTTCCCTCGGACGAGGTATTATAAGTCGCTGCATCCCCATAGTTCATGCAGGCCTGTAAATACAGATGATTGTATTCAGGACATTTCATCTCCAGCTGCCCATGTTTCTGTACTGTAACATCAAAACGAGTGAAGAATTAACTTCATATCATGTCTGTTCCAGTACCATGGAAAGTAGGACTTTCTGCATTTACTATAGGCTATCTGCTCCTGCGCATAGCCTTGGGAGACCCTCACACATATTATCATTATAGTTACAGCTTCCTTATCACCAGATTCAAATTGCCCCCAACCCCCAGAAACCTGTATCCGCAATCGCCTTCTGAAAACTAGTGACACATTGTGAATTGCGCCAGCTTCTGCTAAATAGAGAAGTCTTCGTGTCTGCTTGTCTAACATTAAAGACTTGTTATACTACAGATGGCAATTTCCATAACCGGATCCCGGAAAACTGAGTTCTTCTTTATCTGCCGTTGTTTGAAGCATTAAATCGACCGTCAAATCCTATCACAGATCCGTCAACAAGTGCCTCTATAAAATTGTCAATACAAATCGATTTTGAGGCTTCCTGATAAAGTATTCCTGTGAACTCTTATTCTGTTTGGAAGTCTGCCGTTTTCACAAGAACATGTTCTACGTCCAAATCCGTACGTTGCCATTGTTCCCGACTTTTGTCCTCATGGACGTTTGTCGTTCATTGATGTTGATGTGATGCCCATCTTTATCACGCCATAAGTGAACTCCTACTTAGCTAATCCTATCCTACCCACCCACACGCACACAGACTCCACCGGGTATCTTTGTGTGCTTGAACACTATCCTGGAACTTACATATTGTAATAGGATTGAACAATACTTACGGACACGGCGTTCTCTTATCTATTTTAATAGGATTATTATAATAGGATTATTATTACCACGCCAAGCGTAAGCTTTTAGCATGGTATAATTAAGTTATAGTACTATGTAACTAGGTCACCTTTCACATGCTGTCGATTATCTCAGTAACATTTTAAGTAACCATTTTGCATAATTTCCCCATGAACTACTAACGGTTAACTTCGTTTTACAAATGTACTAGTGTGTGTGTGTGTGTGTGTGTGTGTGTGTGTGTGTGTGTGTGTGTGTGTGTGTGTGTGTGTGTGTGTGCGTGCGTGTGTGCGTGCGTGCGTGCGTGCGTGCGTGCGTGCGTGCGTGTGTGCGTGCGTGCGTGCGTGCGTGCGTGCGTGCGTGTGTGCGTGCGTGCGTGTGTGCGTGTGTGTGTGTGTGTGTGTGTGTGTGTGTGTGTGTGTGTGTGTGTGTGTGTGTGTGTGTGTGTGTGTGTGTGTGTGTGTGTGTGTGTGTGTGTGTGTGTGTGTGTGTGTGTGTGTGTGTGTGTGTGTGTGTGTGTGTGTGTGTGTGTGTGTGTGTGTGTGTGTGTGTGTGTGTGTGTGTGTGTGTGTGTGTGTGTGTGTGTGTGTGTGTGTGTGTGTGTGTGTGTGTGTGTGGGGGGGGGGGGGTAAGAGTATTTCTCGAGTATTTTTAATTATCATGATAGAACTTTTTCACCTAGTCTAGTCAATTCACCTTTCCAGAGTATCCATCTGTCAATTGACGTCATATGACGTCATAATCAGCTAAGCGGCGTGTATGATGACGTCATAAATGATTCTATTTGGCCCGTCTTTAACTCTTAATAGTTCGGCGCGTTGTACGAATTGCATGGCTCTACTATTTAATAAACATGCTGTTGAATATTTTCGAACTCATTTGACTGGACGCTGTTGCTGCCATAGTTCCAAAATATTCAAAAGCTTACCTCTATAGTTTTCTGGAAACTGATAGTCAGGGAGTTCAGAAATCTTTCAATCCCAACACGAACGAGGTGTGTGTGGAGCTTAGCTAGAGCTGGACGGGGCATAGCTAAAATGAAAAGGTCCATTGCCATCATCTATGGACTCGTGCTCCAATTCTTAACGGCGCTAGCGTAGAGCTTGGCATTTGGGCTGGTTTAGAAAGGTCATATACCTTTATGTGGCGACACTTCCTAAGACCACGCCACTGGGTAGAGAGCTCTATTGGATTCCTCGCTAATTCGTATTCAACAAATGTTGCCTTGTTCAACATACCAAGAATGTACAAATCGAAAACAATATCTCCAAATTGTACTCTATCACAATTGAGTTACGTAGATCTCCGAACTACTTCCTTGGTTCATGTGAGCAAGACGCTTAGCTTATCCCGGAGACAGAGCGTGTTTAGTATACAGATATTCCAAGCAGAAAGGGTTTGAGATCGGCTAGTTAGATTATATTAAGTTGTTGTCATGCCAAGAGATTATTGTATTATTCTAGGTTGATATTGCCGTAACTCGTTCGCAATCGTTCTCAATCCCTCCCATCCATCTTGCTATTTGAGATTTAACCTGACTCGATAATTCCTGTCATGGCCGCCAGTATCCATTGGAAGCCATAAGAGCGTCATGCTGAACGGGTCCGTCTTTACAGCTTTTGATCTCTCTGTGCACGTGCACTCGTACCTGTCACGTTACCAATAAAGTGTCGAAATGAATCTGTACCAACAAAACCAAAACTATTGGAAATCTGTTTCAAAGTAGATTCCTCACGAATTGAGGTTGTCGCGTTACTTGATCTGGATTATTAGAATGTTATGTATTTTCCTGTCGCTTCTGTCTTTCAGGGGAAATCCATTTCTTAATTATACAAGTCACATAGCCGGCTAATACCTCAAGTATCTCTAGCAAGTTAAATAAAGTACTCTGTGAAATGTGTGATCGAGTAATACGATCACGTCAACATACCATTGTTCTATACACAACCTCAACTGCATAAATCCACAGAAAGACACTTCTCGAAAGCGCTTAAATCCAAGAAGCTCACATCCCCGGAGTTCTGCAAAAGCTTGCGGATGCTCAGCTTTTATCATAGGCAAAGTATTCCAAATATCACACATAGTTGAAAGTTTCAACACTTAATGACAGAAATCGAATGCCAACATATTGATTGAAACTTCTTTAACGAATGATTTTCGCAGGTCTAGTACCGAAACTTCATCGTCTATATAAATAATAAGGCGAATCTTGTAGTGTGTTATCTATATGTATAGGTAACCGTCCGTAAATCTTGCCTGGAAAACATAGGTCTAATGCCCAATGTATTTTATTGAGTTTATTGTTTATTACCATTGAATGCTTCGTTTTAGGACTTTGTAATTATCCTATAAGCAAACAAATGGTAGCGGCCAAACTCTGGTGTTGTTACACAGCTTAAATTGTGGTCACACCCCTCATTTCCCGACTTGATGGAACTCTATTCCAACTTGATTATTTGTGGTTCATACAATGAGAGGGCGTCTGGAGAACAGGCTCGGACGCCGCCATTGACATAAACCCTCTTGAGACGATACCCAATCGACTAAATAAGAGCAGTGTCTGGTGAATCTGTTTCTGAACGAATATCGAACCATCGTCTGCTGAATCTCTTTCTGGACGAATATCAAACCCGTGTCTGGTGACACTGTTTCTGGACGAATATCGAACCCGTGTCTGGTGAATCTGTTTCTGGGATAATATCGAACCAGTGTCTGGTGAATCTGTTTCTGGACGAATATCGAACCCATGTCCAGACAAATATTCGTCCAATTTCACGTTGGTAATTTATCTTTGAAGACTGATCAGTTATGTAGCTCTGGGTTCCAGTGATAATTGGCTAGAATTACAGTCAAACCTTCATGCCTGTTCTAGTTCATCTATTACATCTTTTGCATTTGAAACGCATTAAATTTCATAGATAATGTCCGTGTCGCTGTAGTTCACAGATTGTTTGTTATATTAGAATTACATTAATCATTCCATTATATCCGTGTTCACAGGGCCAACGATCTGCGTTATTTGATTGCTTCAAAATTATTTACCCATTGCCATTATTGACTAGACTGGGCATGTTCGTAATAGTGCCCTGAAAAAACCCGCAGTTATAGGTGTGGTTTGTTCTCGGCAGATCAGGGAGGGGGAAGAAATAAGGTTCCAGAGGAACATTTATTTTTTCCAATGGATGGGGCTAACTCGCCAACGGAAGCTTTAGGTATCAAACTTTGATGCATTTTCAACTTTCAACTTTTTCAAACTTTCAATTTAAGTATGTATGATTACTGTATTCTTCGGCTGTAGTAGTACAAACACCATACAGCTGCAATCAGTCCTTCTTCGCTTTTACCCAATATGTCGTGTTCTCATCCGAAATTCGTAGCTTCCTGAGATCCATTCTTCATTTGAGTGTACCTAGTCGTGCTTTCTCGACGTTACCTCGTGGCAGATATCTGCAATGACGTCCTCTCCTGTATTTGCTGTCTCCCAGTAGGGCGAATTCCAAGGCTCGCTGTGCTGGGCTGTCTTATGGCATCCTTAGCACATGGCCAAACATGGACCATCTTTGCTGGATGACCTTTACAGACAGCGGCGATGTATTACACATGCTGTCTGGCCATCGGTGTCTAATGATAGTGCGTTTATGTTTGCGGTGGCTTGCATCGAGTTTATCTAGAGCTGCCTTTGCAGCTTCCCAGCTGTTACAGTTATAAAACGTCAATGGTACTTTTTATCAAGGGCATCTTTGATCTACGTAGCTTCCAGAAGGACTGAAAAGCTATGTTTTCCATTGCACAGCGTGGGGGCAATATCAGCAGCGCTTCAAAGCAGCGCGTCCATGATTTTACTCTTCCTCCTTGGTTCACCGCCACGAAATGGATCCCCAGTGTCATGCTTTGTGGATAGTTATATGTGGGTGAACTCTATTTTGGATTGATTCATAAAGAGATTCTCAACTTTTCGTTTGCTTGCAGCTGTTGGTAGAAGTTCTTCAATGGGTTTCTTTTCCTCGCCTATGAAGCCCACGCCGTCGGAATACCCTTGCGGGTTGTACACTGTGATCTAGCTTCGTCGTGAACATTTAAAAGTCATAATTGAAATGCGTAATGAATGACGTATATATAACCGTCACGATAGGCTTGCGCGATTACGTGATTAAATCGAAAATCGCGATTATGTTTTAAATCGGCAATTTATATGATTAAATATTAAATAATCGAATAATCGTGAATATTTTTTATTGTATAAAATATTTCAAACCCTAACTTTCAATTACTTTTTTAATGCGATCGGTCATGAAGAATGACATTTTGCTTAATGAATGTGTGCCCATTTGCAGGGCAAGAGACGACTATTTTTGAAAATGTGTTACTGGAATGCCTGGCTCGAGAATCGAGCCAGGCATTCTAGTGATACATTTTCAAAAATAGTCTTCTCTTGCCCTGCAAATGGACTTTTCTAAACACCATTGCAGTTTTCGACATTGATATATTCTTTTGTTCTTATGCCTTGTCAATTTGTATACAAGCTGATTAATCGAGTAATCGCGATCATTTTTTAATAATCGATCGCGATCACTCAACGCCATAATCGCGCAAGCCTATGTCATGAAACCTTTAAAGGTCTGTCAAGTATACATATTTTATGTCTTTGATGGATGTAATATTTAGGCCCTAATAAACATTCTCTTGAATATTTTGAAACTAATTTGACTGTGCTCTTTTGCTGCCGTAGGAGACAACAACACCAAGTTTCAAAATTATCCAACCTGCATGAATTCAGGGTTCCAAGCATACAAATCAATCCGAACAGGCGCAAAACATTGGTGGACCGTAGCTGGAAATGGGCCGGGGCATAGCTGGAAATGGGCGCGGCATACCTAGAAATTGGAGGGCCAAGTTAGAAATTGACGGAGCATAGCTCGAAATGGACCAGTCTATTCAGTCAATATTTAACTACATAAACTTTATTTTAGCTGCGAAACGAAGGTGTTTTCGGGATCTTGCCATTTCGTGGATAGACCCAACTGACGTCATCACACGCACATCTTTTAGATGACATCTATAGAATGATCCCATAGTTTTTCATTACATCGGCTTCTTTTTTTAGCATTTCGATTTTTGTATAGTGAAAAGGCATGCATTTCTACTATTACTTTTAGTCTTGATAACATTCTGATAACACGTAAAGAAATGATACAACCCGACCCAGTTTTTTGCGTGCTAATTGCTGCCATCGGTAGCATACATAAAGTATACGGCTACGCCGCCGCTGCCATAGCAATACTATATTTCCTAGGAAACTTCGAAGAGACATGGGGTCCATATGTATTTTTCAGATCAAGCTTAATTTTTACTTAAACCCACATTGCCGATCTAAACGAGGGTCTAGTTATGATATAAATTTCTATCTTTTTCAGTTTTCCCGTATGAAAAAATGATCTTCAATTTCAATAGCACATTTACTAATTTACAATCGAAATCTACAGGGTTTTTTCCGAGTTGAGAGAGTTTCTCATCAGAGAGAAATGCTGTGGTAGGCCTCCTGATTCGGTCAAACTGTAAGGTTGGCACACAAAATTACTTAAACTCGAGAAAAGTTTCTTTTATTATATGTACGGCAGGTAATGGACATTTACAAGCGCTAAGTTTATTTTAGGGCTTTTAGGGCCCGCCACCTGCCTGTCTGCCTGCCTGCCTGCGTGTCCATCCGCACGCCCACCCGCGCTACGGTCTGCCTGTCCATACGTCCGCCTGTATTGCACTTGTTGCATCGGACTTTGCTTGTATTGTTAAGGGACTGATGTAAGCATAGACCCATTTTTAATTTAACAGCTTGTCCAAGCCGAGACGTCGCTTGTTGGATGCGGATGCGCCATGTGTAAAGATGTTCTCACATCAGGACAAACACGGCCTCACTATTTCTGCAACTACTTTGGCCCGTGAGTACACAACATTCTGAGACAATGATTTTAACAACTCTTTAATGGGTGTACGAAAAACAGAGTGAACCAGATAATGATCGATATGAACAATCATTAATGCTTGAGTGTGCATTTGGTCTATGATGGCCCACAATGCATACCACCGACATGTCGCTCAAGCATACTGTCACGCAGTATATCGCTAACGGGTTTTTAGCGATGAGAGCCGTCTTTATTAATTTCCTAAGTCAATCATATGACGTCATAATCAACTACATGGCGTGAAGCTGGCATTATAATCATGACGTCATAAATGATTCAATATAGTCCGTCTTTAACGCTTAATTATTGTCTAGTCAATTCACCTTTCCAGAGTATCCATCTATCATTTGACGTCATATGAAGTCATAATCAGCTAAGCGGCGTGTAGGATGACGCCATAAATGATTCTATTTGGATCATCTTTAACTCTTAATAGTCCCACACGTTATACGAATTGTATGACTTTGCTGTTTAATAAACATGCTGTTGAATATTTTGAAACTAATTGGAGGGAGCAGCACCCAGTCGAATTAGTTTCAAAATATTCAACAGCTTACCCGCATAGTTTTCTAGAAATTGATAGTCAGGGAGTTCAGAGATCGACCGATCCAAACCCGAGCGTGGTGGGCGTGGAGCTTAGCTAGAGATGGGCGGGGCATAGCTAAAACTGGAAGGATCCATTAAGCTGGTTGTCTACCTTGGTTGCGGACTCAAGGAACACAGATCGTAGCGTGGATGGGTTAGTTTTAATTCAATTAAATCGACGCCATCTTGGCACGATTTCGAGTCGTTGTTGATTGTAGAAAACTGTAAATATCCTGCTAAGGAGATTTCTTGAATATAGAACGTCCAACACGTGTAAGAATGGACCGTTCCAGTTTTATGTATGCCCCGCCCACCTCTTGCTAAGTCCACCCACACTTCGCCGTGTTGGGATTGATCGATCCCGAATACCCTAACTATCAACATTTTGTAACTAGCCCCCGTCAAATTAGTTTCAAATTAGTTTAAAAATATTCAACAGAATATTTATTAAATAGTAAAGACATACAATTCGTACAACAACGCATACTCCATCTTCAAATATGCGTTCGTGGCGTACTTATCTACGTAATTCATGATGTCATAATGACTTCATTCATCATGATGTCATTTTACACGTCACGTAGTTGATTATGACGTCATATCATGGATGGATAAAGTGGAAAGGTCCATTAGGCTGCGCTTAGTTAGAAATCGACTAGAAAGCCTCATAAGATAAAACTTAACTCATTACGGTCTGACCCGCTGAAAGCACTGGACGGGTTTAAAACCCGAGACCACTTTTGTATCTGATCGATCGAACAGTGAATGGAGTTAACATATCCGATTTACTAGAGACCACGATAATACCCAGTCTCCGGAGTGAGACCATTTTACTTATTGTTCGATTAGGACCCCTCCGATAGCGTTTCAGTGCTATTTGAACATTCCATGTATTGCTTCTTGAGACGAATTGCGTCGCCGCCATTATTTAATTAGAGTGCTACATGGTTCTTTGCTGAGAGCAGTGAACCGGTGCAAGGGGGTTTGTTTGTTCTATTCAATGTACGGGATCAGGGCTAAGGCTTCCTCGGATTACTTTCAGATAGTGTTTCCCAAGACGTTTAAAATATGGACATATCTTGAAATCCAAGCGTCACAATCTGGGGTTCTAAAAATGAAATCTGGGGGGGGGGGTCGGATGGGGATGGTGATGGGGATGGGGATGGGCGGGGTGTTGTTGTATGCTGTTTTCCCAATCCGTGCTAAAAGTAGCGGGCACCGTGGATTCACAGCTAGGAATAATAAAGCTCACATGCTAAATTTTGTGGGCAACAGCCCTAGAAATCTGCCATTAGTATGTGGCGTCCAAGCTGCATTTGGAGGGCATATACCCACCCCGGTTATAGTAACGGTGTTTATGTGGTTAGAACTAAGAACGCTAAATTGTATCCATTAATTCACCTTTCCCGAGTACCCACCCATCATATTACGTCATAATGAACTGCGTGATGTGTACAATGACATCATAATGAATAACGTCATGAATGACGTCGATAAGTACGTCACGAACGCATGTTTGAAGACGGTATATGCGTTGTCGTACAAATTGTTTGCTTTTACTATTTAATACATATTCTGTTGAATATTTTGAAATTAATTTGACTGGGCGCTGTTGCTGCCATAGGCAGCATCAGCACCCAGTCAAATTAGTTACAAAATATTCAACAGCTTCCCTGTATAGTTTTCTGGAAATTGATAGCTAGGGCATTTGGGGATCGATCAATCCCAACACGGCGAGGTGTGGGTGGAGCTTAGCTAGTGATGGGCGGGGCACAGCTAAAAATGAAAAGGTCCATTGCCAGTCATTTATAAACATTTACCATGATGACTGAATAATACTGGGAAACAAATTAACTCTATTTACCCGCATGGCAGTAGCGTTATATGAAGTGAGATGGCTAACGAATGCATCTTCTATGCGTATGATCATTCATAATTCTGGCGTTCGGCAATGGGCATGGCGTGCATTATACAATAGCCTCCTATGTTAATAGCTTCCCCACACACCATCAGTCACACTAGTGCAACGCAAATTCAACCCAGCATTAGCTATGCCTTCTGGTGACGAATATCATCTTCTCCATTGTCTATGGGTTTAGGGTGATATTTATGTATGAACATATATATTCCTGACGGTTCATCCGATCTTTACAAAATAATAATAAATAAATAGAAATGCACATTACTTGTACGAGTTTTTAAAATTGGTTCTTCCTAAATATAATTTTCAAACATGTGTCTTTCTACTGGGCAGATATTGGGAACATTATATTCGCATAAGGACAATTTAGACACAGCGTGCGTCTCCACCCGACATGTACAGTTATTACGATCGTATTCCGTACGCTGCACTATCGCATCGAATTGCAAAAAGTTCCAGGATGCCTATTGGTGATGAGTTTGTGTCATTATTGGTGGATAGAGTTGGCGTGTTGCACAAATAGAGAACTAGGGTTCAAGTGTTTTCCTTCACTCAAATGGATGGTCCTTTCCATATTAAGCCCAAGCCTATCAACTGTTTGTACTATATCTTCTTTTTCTTGATCTATTGGGAGACAGTACCATGCATTGTCTGTTTTGCTACATGGACTCTCACAAGTATTATCGAATGTTTTGTCAATGAACATTGTCTGTCCACACATTGATAATATATTAAACCTTTAATGACTACATCTTTCAAAAGATTAAAATATTTACGTATTAAATGTCCATTTGCAGGCCAAGAGAAGACAACTTTTGGAAATTTACCACTGAAATGACTGTCTCGATTATCGAGCCAGTCATTCCAGTGGTAAATTTCCAAAAGTAGTCTTCTCTCTGGCCTGCGAATGGGTATTCCTCAAGACCACTACAGAGGCCGGTACTGGCCGGCTTCGTCGTGAAAGGGTTAAGTCTATGTGGTTGCTGCACATGGTGCTAAGTGATTTCCAATCATCCATCACATACAGGCAGCCAGGCGGCGAATCGTATCATGTATGAGAATGATTTGGGATTGAAAGAATAGAAAGGAACTTTCTCTTTGACTTCTCACATTGACAGCTGTAGATACTCTCCCGTCTATTGTATGTCTTTCAAGAGATTTCTCCTTCTACTGATAGAATTCAATCTCCACTAAACTACAACGATACAGACTTATTGGGTATGACCCAATATGGTAGTGTTCCAAGGCTGCCTTTCCAAAACTTAGCATATTACAACTAATAACCAACTGAGGAATCCAGTTTTTCACTAAATCATATGATGTCTTAATCAACTACGTCACGTGTGGGCTGACGTCATAAACAATTACGTCATGAATGACGTATATAACAATGCATCATTGATGACGGAATAAACGTTGTAGTACGAATTGTATGTCTTCACTATTTAATAAACATGCGGTTGAATATTTTGAAAGTAATTTGACTGGGCGCTGTTGCTGCCTTAGGCACCCAGTCAAATTAGTTTCAAAATATTCAAGAGCTTACCTGTGTAGTTGTTTTTTTAAATCGATAGTCAGGTGTTCAGGGATCGATCGATTCCAACACGAGCGAGGTGTGGGTGGAGCTTAGCTAGAGATGGGCGGGGCATAGCTAAAAGCGGAAAGGTCCATTATCATCCGACCAAAGACATGATTGTCAGCAGAAATTGTCATCTGTCATTTCCTTATGTGTAAGTGGGGTAGGATGGGGTGGCAAAGTCTCCTCATAGCTGACATCGCTTGTGTTGATGCATTGTTCTATAAATATGTTCATCGGTTACTTTCCAAGTGCGGTCAGTACACATATCAGTTAGGTACACTGGTAGCCAACGTGCATGGATTAGAGATGTGCCGCCAATACGTCTGTTGGCGAGAGAAGGATATATACGTCATTTCGAATTTCTGTTAAAAGCAACACTATCTACAAACCTACTGAGCATTGTCAGATATTGATAAAAATACAAATAAAAATAATACTGACACTTGGCGTGATTCGTCCGGGAACTGAGGTAATGTTAACGGTCATTCTTTTCATTGAATATGTCTTCATCCTACATGTCACGTAGGTGACTATAAGGTCATATGATTGATGGATAAACTGAAAATGTTCGTTGCAAGCTGCAGACAAAAGCTTATAGCGGAATATCACCCTCGATAGCGGTGATCGGGAAGGCTTTTACGTAGTGTGTGTTGTACGGGATCCTCTTTTAGTTGGTCATTGTTTCTGGACAGTATCATTACTGATAATTTGGACATGATTTTCGAGAATCATTAACTGCCGCAATAAGGACTAGAAGTAGGTAATAACCACTCTCGTGTGAACAGCGCCTCAAAGTGCTAGAAACGTTACATTTATCAATTAACCGCTCAGTGAATGACCATTTGCTTGCCAAGAGAACTGGTTTTTTATTTGTAAATTTACAAATGGAATTTAGGAAAATATTTTTTAAAGAGTTGGTCTTTTGACCGGCTTGGTGATTATGGTGTTAATCGTCTAGGACATCTAAATGTTTGCTTAGTCAGTGTAGATTTGCAAGCCAAGAAAAGACTATTTTTAAAAAATTACCACTGGAATGACTGGCTTGGTAACCGAGTCAGTCATTCCAGTGGTAAAATTAAAAAAATAGTCTTCTCTTGACCTGCAAATGGACAGGCCTCAAGACAACTGCAAACGCGGTGTTACAATTTATAACGAAAAGTTGATACAAGAGGCGCTAAGAGGGCAGTAGTTATTGTAATACAAATACAACCATTCACTAGTTATAGGAAAGTCGAAAACTGTGACAGAATAGCACATTGGATATTTAATATAAATCTTTAGCAGTTAATTTTGAAAGGGCTATATAATTTTAAGACTTTCCTTTGCCTACAGTAATTTCGAGATACTTGAGCCTTATGAGGATGGGGAGCAGTGCAGCGCGTGCCCAGACTCGTGCGTAGATGGATTATGCGGTAAGTTATGGAGTTAGATATTCGTGATTAAAGAAGAAAAAGGTAGATGTTAACTCTTCTGGATTCAATCCATGTATGAGAGTGGGGAGAGGGGGGGGAGAGTGAGGAGAGAGAGGGGGAGGGGAGGGAGAGAGGACAGAGAGAGAGAGAGAGAGAGAGAGAGAGAGAGAGAGAGAGAGAGGGGTGGGGTTGAGAGAGAACGAGAGAGGGGGAGCGAGAGAGAGAGAGGGAGAGAGAGAGAGAGAGAGAGGGAGGGAGGGCGGATGGGCGGGCGGGCGGGCAGGAGGGAGGGAGGGAGGGGGGGACGGAGGGAGGCGGAGGGGGCGGGGGTGGGGGCGGGGTCGGTGGGGGGGGGGGGGAGAGGGAGGAACGGCGAGAGAAAGAGAGAGACTACTACTACTACTACTACTACTACTACTACTACTACTACTACTACTACTACTTTACAGATTGTGGAGGATTGTACTGTTTCAATTACGGTACCTTGGATCTGAACACGTGTCAGTGTAGCTGCATCACAGAGTTCTTCACTGGACCGGAGTGTCTAACACCTGTTTAGATTAGGAATAGCTGTTAATCTAACCGAATTGTATGTATTTGACTATTTTTGGCAAACATGCATCAGTACAAATGTTGGATTGTGAAATAAATAAAAATGCGCATTATTTGTACGAGTCTTTATATTTTCGCAACAGTAGATTAGAATATTTAACGAAAACTCATCTATTCGATATACTATTTATTTCAGATGTAGGATATTAGATCCAAGCATATCTATAGAAAGTGGCGGCCACTCGCCATGTTGCAAGTTATCAAGTATATCATGTCCAAGTTATCCGTTATCTCTACGTAACTCAACTGTCCAAAATCATCTGATTTGCTTGACTTAAGTTCTTTGATGTAGAATGTTCCCAGATACTAACACACAAACCAAGCAATAAGCGACCGAATCAATCCTCTTGTGTATATAAAAGCTAGAACTATTATTAGGCGCATATCGAGGTTAAATAATGAGATTAGCTCATAATTTCTCACTCAATGTGCCACATAATTCCTTGAATTTGTGACCTGTAAGCATTGCTTGATTTAGAAGTATCCTAATGTGATTAAAGAGCTATGTCGATCAAAAGCATAAATACTGAAGTTGTGCTTAGCGAAATCACTTCTTCATTCACCGTGTTGCTATGAACATGCTATGCTAACGAACCTTCGTTTATAATGCACCTAAATTGATCCCATCAGAATAGAATAGATCATACGTTAGTACAAACTGATTATCTGTGTAGGTGGTTAGCTGTTATTCATCTCTGTAATAAGACCTTTAACCCCTCTTGTGTCAACTTATGTCGTTTTCATGGTAACATCGCCTCTGTAGTAGTCTTGAGGACTGTCTATTTGCAGGTCAAGAGAAGACTATTTTTGAAAATTTAACACCGGAATGACTGGCTCGATTACCGAGCCAGTCATTCCGGTGGTAAATTTTGAAAAATAGTCTTCTCTTGGCCTGCAAATAGACCCTGATTAAGCAAGACATTGGATTTCCTAGACGATTCACCCTCTAATCTCCAAACCGGTCAAAAGAACAACTCTTTAAAAAATATTTTCCTGAATTCCAGTGGTAAATTTACAAAAAAACAACAGTTCTCTTGGCCAGCGAATGGTGTTTCACTGAGCAAATATTTGAATTTTCTTTTAAAATCTTGACAAATGAAAGGATTAGTTGATTAAAGTTGCATTTTGAGCGCTTTGAGACGCTGTTGATTCAAGAGGTGTTAATCTCAAGTTTATTATTAGCCAAATCGTCGTTGTTGTACGAATTGTATGTCTTTACTATTTAATAAATATTCTGTTGAATATTTTGAAACTAATTTGACTGCGCGCTGTTGCTGCCATGGGAGCATGGATTTCAGACAATGATATTAAAATCTCGCAAGTACCCTGATAACTCACGGTTATTCATTCGTGGAAGTTGTCACTCACCACATGTCAACTGGCGCTACACTGGTGTCATGTAATGCAGGGCGGCCAGAGTGGCAGTGCTAACTCTGGTCCACTTAATGAACAGTTCAATGTAACAATTGCCGGGCGACTCAATGTTTCGAAATCCTTGTTCCCAGTAAGATTCTTTATTGATTAATGACAGACAGACATACAGACAGACAGACAGACAGACAGACAGGCAGGCAGGCAGGCAGGCAGGCAGGCAGGCAGGCAGGCAGGCAGGCAGGCGGGCTGGTAGGCAGGCAGGCAGGCAGGCAGACAGATGGACGGACAGACAGGCAGGCAGGCAGGCAGGGGATTATGCAGCCTGTGAGTTACAGCTAAGTTGCAGACGTGACGAAGTAGTACGCAAATTGACGAAAAGTTTTAAAAGCACTTCTCTTAATACCAGCTTTAGTTATGCCCCCACCCCCCTCCACTAGCTAAGTTCCACCCACACCTCGCTCCTATTGGGATCGATCGATCTCTGAACTCCCTGACTATCAATTTCCATAAAACTATACAGGTAAGTTATTGAATATTTTGGAACTAATTTGACTGGGCGCTGGAGTTGCTGCCTATTAGTTTCAAATTATTCAACATGTTGTTTATTAAATAGTAGATACATACAATTCTTGCAACATGTCGGACTATTAAGAATTAAAAACTTTCCAAATAGAATCATTTATGACGTAATGATTATGACGCCATCCTACACGCCGCCTAGCTTATTATGACGTCATATAACGTCAGTGGATAGATGGATACTCTAGAAAGGTGACTTGATCTGTCAAGAGGAAGTGACTAACGCCTGATTTATAAGTCGAACTTCTCATGTCCCGTGCCAGCTATATTTACATGAAAATGACTAGAGCGACAAAAGTTCGACATACAAATCACATTTTCTGGCACGGCGTGACTCACAGTCGTGCTTTTGATCTTTCGAGTCGAGCTAATGAGTTACTCGACTGAAGCATGACTTTGATTTATACGTCGCACATTTAATGTGCCGTGCTAGCACAGAACAGCATATCGGTGGTCAAGTCTTGACATCTGATTGGGCAATGGTCCGAACATAAATTTAGTTCATTCGTTCGTTCGTTCGTTCGTTCGTTCGTTCGTTCGTTCATTCATTCATTCATTCATTCTTTCAGTAATCCATTCATGCAGGCACGCGCATGCACGCGCACGCACACACACACGCGCGCACACGTAAACATACACGCATGCACACGCACACAAGAACGCACAAGAACGCACACACTTTATTCGTTTTCAATTTGTTATTTGGACGATGCATAGAACGAGCTGTCATTAATAATCTTATGAAAAATATAACGTTTACCATTTTCTGTACCGGTACATGGGCGTAAACGAAATTTGTCAAGGGGTTGGCTTGGTGGAGGGGCAAATGTGGAATGGGTGGAGTGAGGTTAAAGGAGCCTAGTTTCTATTCTAAGGATTTTTCCAAAGGAGCAAGCAGTGGAAAGTGTCACCCATTTTTGGTAAAACTTTAGGGGAATAAGTATCTTTAAGAAAAATTTGAAAATCAGACGTTATGAGAGGCTATTTCTTGTCAGAGTGGTAATTCATTTATAGGAAACAGTCTGCGGAAATAAGTGTTTCCACAAAATATTTCCTATACAATTTCTCAGCTGAAGAAATCTGGCTCCCACCCCATATGTAGCCTACTCGACTATTCATTAACATTTTAAAATTTACATACCAAGTTGAGAGATTATCCATGATGGCGTATTCTGTTAAATATTTTGAAACTAGTTTTACTGACAACTATTGCTGTCTAAAGCAGCAACAAGTTCCAGTCGAATTATTTACAAAATATATAACAGCTTTCTTGTTGTTAGTTGTCATTAAATTGAGACACTGTTTCGATCAGCGAAATAATTTAAGCCACCAATTCACGCCATTAAAGGTGCATATCACACCAGAATGCGTGAAAAATAAATTGTTTAAATTGTATACTTTTAGAGCCTTGATTTGGTACCTCGATGTAATGTTCAGGCGAAATAAATCTTAACATATGCTGATTTAATTCCTTACAAATTCGTTAAAATTTAAATTGCCAAGTTGAACTACGTACTCGTGTCTCTAATTCAGATTTACAGCTTAAATATTTGTTATTAATGTATACGTAATGAAATCATCATATGACAATATTCATTTCGTTTCGCTACATTGAGCTACACAATTTAAGACTGAAAGTATACAATTTTAATCAATTTAGGCAATTTGTTTTACAGAGGAGAACTGAGCAAATTACGAAAATCTTGACAGACATATAGAGTAAACCTCCACAGTCCTCAGAGCAGAGATTATGATAAATCCGAAACACACTAGGCGAGTGCGAGTGCTTGAATGAGTGCGTGGGCGATAGTTAGTGTATGGTAGCCAAGAGATGAAGGAAATATGCATTTGTATGGGATTTATGTCAGTTTGGCATAAACACTAATACAAGGTGAACTAAAATTCAAAATGCAATACAAATATATCTATATGGAACAAATTTAAATAAATCAAGAGTCAAGATACCTTTATTCTCTCAGGCTACAACTTTCAAACGGAGGCATATTTTTACTGCATGCCAACTCTGGGCCACCATTCAGTAACTATCATAATCGCACTATTGAGTTTTTCTAACAATAGATTGGCACGGCGTGACAGAATTTTATGTCTAAATCAAAATATGCAACAGCCATGCCAACGCCGTGGTACAGTCGAGCCAGTCGTCCTTAGCACGGCGCGACAGAAAGTTCGACTTATAAAACGGGTCTAACTGTTGGTACTAATATCATTATTCTAGTGTCATGCTGGCTGCCACAAAGGATCTTGTGCACTAGACGCTAAATGGCATATTTAGCAAAATGGATGCCTGTGTCAGCTTGAGACCCTGTTAAAAATTCTCGTGATTAGTGCTAGTTGCTCTGACTTGTTGCAAGCTGGCACTTCAGTAAACGAGTTCCAAATTGTTATCAACATTATTAACAGAGTTTAGGAAATAACGTTTTGGACAGGCTTAATCTTTTACAAAACGAGTTTGAGATATTAATATTAAAGTGGCTGGAGTTGGAGATTCTATTTTCATTTAAACATAATTATTGCCATGTTATTAGCATAGAATGTCCTATCAGCGGACACAAAATTTAGCCAATATTGCAGACGGTACACAAAACAATGTCTAATCATGAACTGTGAATTGACATTGTAATTTACACGCCGAAAGAAGTAGTGCATGTGTATTGTCAGGTAAAGTTGAACAATCTGTTAGACATACTCAATATTGGAGGGCTTATTTTCTGGCTATGCCGCCCATGAATTGAATCATATGCTAGGATTTATTTCGTCTCATTCGCATTACGATGAATATGTTAAGGCTCATTAGCCTCTAAAAGTATAGAATTTTAACGATTTTATTGTCAAGCTTTCTGCTGTGAATGGTAATGATATCTCTAACTGCAATATTACATAAATGTACATATGCACATAGGGTGACAAGTTGGAATACTATCTAAATACCATAGAGTTACCCAAGTACATTCCTCGTCGACCATTTGCTAATTAAAAATAGACAAGTAAAGGTTCTTCTCATAGTTGGCAAGCGAGGTTGTACCTAGTTTACGATTGCTTTATAATACTGGGTACCACTCTGTCAAATCGTACTAGGGGTAAATTCAATCACGCTTCCTAGATTGGTAGTGTAACACTATGACATTAAAATGTTCATGCCAACATAGGTTTAAGCTGCAGATCCCTGATGCTTAGTCACTGTGCCTTACGACCCAGATAACACAGCTTACTGGGCCGATGCTGGGCCGATACAGTGCCGATACTTTGAGTATCGGCCCGGTATCGGCCCAGTAAGCTGCGTTATCAGGGTAGTATTTAAGACTGGAGAAGCCTATGCCTATGAGCATATTCCAAGAATCCACAGCTTCCATCTTGGTCAAGCTAGCAAGTGCATCTTTCGAGTTGTTAATCTCTCACCTATGTTATGAGGGCATCAAGAGAAGCCAGGCCCAGAAGTAATAATGAGTACATATGACTCGCCTTAATGTCTGCCTGGGATATTATATTAAAGGTGCATATTCACACCAAAATGCTTGAAAATATAATTGTTGAAACTATATACTTTTAGAGGCTTAAATTGTGTAATAACCATGCCATATAATACTGCTACACGTTAGTGACACTGACACTCAAATGTCATACAAAAAGGCCCTTGGGGTGCAGATAGCTAACATCGATGTCAGCTCCGATCCAAACGAACACTAACCAAAATACAGATATCTATGGAATTATCAGCTATTAGCACCATAGGTGTTCTAAAACCAACAGAACTAGGTATACTGACGACCCTGTCGTAGTAAAACTGTCACCAGAACAGAAAGCATTACGTCTGCGCATCTATCAAAGTGGCCAAAGTGAAGATCGCACCAAACTATGCCAGGAACGCAATAACATTCTGCGCCACATTAGTGAACACTTAAAAGATCTTGCTATCCAACAAGCAGACGCCCTAGCAGATGAAATCACTGCCAAGGGTGACTGCCACAAAATGTTTCGGGCAGCCAGAGCCCTGCGAGTTGCTGACTACACACCACCACTAACTGTACACAACTCTGAAGGACACTTTATCGGGACTGACCAGGGCAAAGCCGAGGCAATTCGAGAATGGTTCAAGGTACAGTTCACTGACCACGATGATGAGCCCTTGCACCCATTCTCAGGAGACACCAGGCCATTACTAACACCAATTAGTACAGCAGAGGTTGAGAAGGCACTTAAAGCCCTGAAAATGGACGTGCATCTGGACCTGATGGCATGAGCAATGCACTATTCAAATATGCAAGTGACATTATCTCAAAACCGATCATGCACATAATCAATTCAGCTTTTATGTACCACCTTCCCATCGACGCCTTAGGCCAATGCATCCTTATCACGCTACCCAAGCCCAAGAAGCCACGTGCGCTCCTTAACAGCATACGGAAAATCATATCCAATGTTACTCTATGCCGCATCTGAGACAAGATCAACGACTTCACCGGATCATGTCAAAGTGGCTTCAAACGTGGACGCAGCTGCGCAGACATTGTATGGGCTCAACGCATGCTTTTATCGGTAGTCATGTCCAAACACTGGGATTTCCACAAAATGGGCATTGACATGTCATGAGCCTTCGATGCAAATTAAGCGCTCAAAGATCCTAGATGTACTACGCCAGGCCAGTTGCAACGAATATGGGCTACGACAAGCGGGACTACTGCTTGCAGACACCAAGCTGACAGTACGAGTCAAGTCAGTGAAGTCTGCAGTGTTCGAGACATCAATCAGCTCCCCACAGGGAGATGATCCCCTGTGCTCTTCACCTGTTACCTGGCTGCTGCATTGAAATCCATGCCGGAAAACTCCACAAGACCAACCCCCCCCCCCCCCCCCCCTCCCCCGGTGTCAATACTGGGCATGCCGTTAGAGATGGAATATGCTAACGATGTGGACTTTATAGATGAGAAAAAGAAACCCCTTGACGAACTTCTCCCAATAGCTGCAAACAAACTAAAAATTGAGAGTCTCTTTATGAATGAATCCAAAACAGAGTTCATCCACATATACCTATCTACAAAGCATGAAACTAAAGAAAATGACTATCCACTCCATTGGCAGCGAACCATGGAGGAAAAGATCCCCAATCCTGGGCTCACGGCTTTGCAGTACTGCTGGCATTGCTGCACGCTGCATCATGGGGAACATAGCTTTCCAGTCCTTCTGGAAGCTATGGATTCGTAGATCAAAGATGCCCTTGGTAAAAGGACTACGTTTATACATTGCAACCTGCGTATCCTTGATGATGTATAACTGTAACAGCTGGGCAGCTCCAAAGGCAGCTCTAGACAAAGTTGACGCCTGCCACCACAAACACTTACTCACCATCACTGGACACCGATGGGCAGAGAGCATAATTTCCAATGATGCACTTTACAAAATGTGTAATACGCCACCGCTGTCTGTAAAAGTCGCCCAGCAAAGATGGTCCATGTTTGGCCATGTGCTAAGGATGCAGGAAGATACACCAGCACAGAGAGCCTTGGAATTCGCCCTACTTGGAGCCAGCAAATACAGAGCCAGGAGAGGATGTCATTGCATAAATCTGCTAAGTGTGCTATGTGGTGACCTCCAGAAAGCAGGATTAGGTACACTCAAGTCGAGAATGGACCTGAGGAAGCTAAGGATTTTGGCTGAGGACAAGACACAGTGGGCAAAAGGGAGGAAGGACTGATTGCAGCAGTAGTATGTTTCTACTACTACAGCCGCAGAATACAGTAATCATACATACATACACGTAGGGCTGCGCGGTTTAGCTTACAGCCATATCGGTTTCGATATGACTTTTCATATCGATTTTAACCGAATATCGGTTTTATGGACATTAACGTATTTTCACGCCCTGATACATTCGTAACGTTTCACGCCTTTAAAGCTTAATATACCTTATAATATTCATCATCGCGGGAGTGAAATTATTAATTAGACTGCCTAAATATTACGCACAGTTAAATAAACATCGTTTATTTTGTCAAAATTAATCATAAATCAGCAAAACAGGTTGCGAAAAGACGTAAATCACGTGATTGTAATTAATTATGATGTAATTATCTCCCTTTCTTCTTTCATTTCCAATTCGACCCGAGGACGAAATTATGCCTTGAAGAAATATTAACTGTAATATTGCGAACGTGAATTTCATAAGTTAATATGATATTGTGTATAGAAGATAACGTTTTAAAAACGGTTTGAGTAATAATTTTATTTAAAATTATATCCTAATCTGCAAAATGTATTCAGCATTATATTTATTGGCGAAATTTTTATGCATCTGGCGATTTAGTTTTGGGACGACTTTGCATTATGTTAATTAACCGGTGACGTAAATACAATGGATGCCGTTGTTTAGAAATGTTTTCCCTGATACAAATTTCAATGACAAATTCCCGCGTTAGTATTGTTTTTTTATATTGCAAATTTATCTGAGACTACCAGAGAAAAGACGAGCGGATATTTATTTAATTGATTCGCTGCTTGATTTCTCTCGGCGTACAGCGAGTTACATGGAGTTACACAATATGCGCAATTGGGGCCACGTTCAATTATTAGTTGCCCCGAACGTAGCATAATGGAAAGTATGGCCATTATTATTCATTACGCTTTTCATGCTCGTTAGTATCTTTTATTTTTAACAATCCGGATACGAAAAACCGAAAATATGTTCATATTCGGTTTTTCGATATTTATTTTTTATAATCGGTTATGAAACCGTCAGTGCAGGATATCGGTTTTAAATATGGTATCGGCATATCGCGAAGCCCTACATACACGTACACCATTTTCACTGATATCACAGCATGGGATGCAAGCTATTATATATTACCAAATACGAGTTTACATTCATTTATGTCTACAGGTCGCGGAAATTAAGAAAAACACATTTCCTCATTATATTGTGGTTTATTTCTTAGCTTCTGGATACTAACTAACTAGAAGTATAAATACGATTTTCGATTTAGTTTGTTAGCTATATCTAAGCATTTCAACTTTTAAACCTTATCATATATATTGTAAACACAAATATAACATACATGCCTATATTGGACAAAAGAAACGGTTTGAAGACACCTGCCTACAGCAACCATTATATCATGTAAATTTGAAAACAGGCTTATATCTGTAATGCATCCACAGCTTTGAATCAAACTGAATTACAGTGTGGCAGATGCTGAATTTGAATGTTATGTTATTAGAAATCAGTGCAATTTTCACGCTTTTATAGAATTTAAAAACAGACACACCTTCTCAAGATGACCTTGATTTTCATCCTATTAGCTATCTAAATTTGTCAAAATACATAGATATCCCATAGCTATCTAGAGCGCATCCTCTACTACAATGTGTCTTTTTCTGTGAAGAGATTGCACTGAATATATCGGAAAGGCGTGTAAACAGTGGTCGCATCTTATCATTGAACAACGCATTAAGAAATACATCAACATATCTACTCGACCATGTGGATATAAAGCTTATATAATCAAGGCTTTCAGTACATTACAATTAATTTCCAATGCATATATGGACATAGAAACTCCAACAGTCGTACACGCGATATGCCTCCTGTGGTTGGCATCCTGCACCTACAAACAGTAGGTAGAATAAGACTATATGTTATATATTCAGCCACTAGAACAGAGTGATCTGATCTGTCATCTGATTGTCATCATAATCCAGTTTAGCTATGCTACGCCTATCTCTAGCTAAGCTCCACACGCGCTTTTGCCCGTGTTGGGATCACTAGTTCCCTGTGCTCTCTAAATATCAATTTCTAGAAAACTATACAGGTACGCTGTTGTATATTTTGGAACTAATCTTGACTAGATGTTGTTGCTGCCTATGCAAATTAGTTTCAAAATATTCAACAGGATGTTTATTAAATAGAAAAGACGTACAATTCGTACAACTTGACGAACTATTAAGCGTTTGTGACAGACTAGATCACGCCCTTCAATGACGTAATTGATTATGATGTCAGCCTGCATTTTGACGTAGTTGATTATGTCGTCATATAATTGACCGATATACTCGATTTATCAATTACTTTACTAGCTAGCTGTCATCACAATCAGAATGATATAGCTCCGGCACAAACATCTAAAGGTATTGGCTTGTTAAGTATGACGTCACTGCGCGTGATTCGCAACCCGGAAGTGTGTATTTTGCTTTATTACATCATAAGGACATGTTTATGACGTCATCATTTGTTGTTAAACAAAAACATTGTTTTGTGTATTCAACAATCAAGCTGAACCCGGAAATACGTCATCACTTAACAAGACCATATCCCTAAAGTATACAAAGTGTATGTCTTTAATGACTTTACAATTTAATAAAATTCTAGTGCATATTTAAAAATTAATTTGACTGGAAGCTGTTGCCGCAAGCTGTTGCCGCGTAACCCGAGTCAATTTAGCTTCAACATATTCAGCTCTTATCTGTCTAGTTACCTTGAAATTTAGCTTCAAGCAATTTTGGTTTTATTGTATCAAATCGATTCTACCACGTATACAATTTTGGTGAAACTTAATTAGCTAGAAATGGGTAGGTATAGCTAGAATTAAGTGTCTTTGCTATTCACGTCCTCTTGGCCAGTGTGAGCGCTGGTATTGAAATTACGGTTTCAGATCATATGTCATGCGTACTTCATTTCCTACAACTCGTTGTGCAATCACTTCTTTTCAAACCTATACCTTTTACAAGTTACCATAGCAAACACATCTCGCCTGACCGAACCCGCACAGAAGATATAAATAAACGGGTTCAATGCTGAGTTCATGAATACCATGTTTAGAAAGATTGCTTGAATAATGTGATGGAAGGATAATTTCTCTAACTCGAAAACATCATTAATATAGGAGTGTAGACATTGTGGCATAGATGATATACAGAAGGCTATGATGACCAATGTGACTGCGCATGTGTCTGTCGTTTGTCTACTACCCTTACATTGCTCTGATTCAGATACCGATCTCTTCGCGTGCTGACGAGCAAGAATATGTTTTAATATGTGAAATGTGGTTATGAGTAGATTAGGAATGAGCAGGTACGTTTTCTCAATAAGGAGATGTATCTGTTTCATTTCTCTATCATATTCACAGACACTGACTGTTTGTCGTTTGTATGGAAATGTTGCAGACTTGACATATGGATCAATGAGAATTACGAGACATGAAAATAATAGGAAGGTAGGCCAGAGTACAATACATATTCTGGTGACAAAACTCACAGTAACTTTGACATGAGCCTCAAGAGGCAACACAAGCTGGTAGAACCTGAAAGAGCAAAGCACAGACAGATATTTCAAAACAGTTTTTGTGAATAAATAGTTTCGTTCACATTAGATTTAGTAAGAGCCCACTGTGTCTAAATCGTTTCTTTCGTTCAGAAATTTTTATGAATTTACTAAATTATATATTTTCATAAAGGGTACCATATGCTGATTATAAAAATAATGTTTGCATTTGCACCAACGTCTTCATGGCCGCCATCGTGGATTTCAAAGGGGTCGACAGCCAAATCCTCTGACACCTGATATATCTGCTACGAAATGGCCCAGATTCACAATTTTGATGTCTTTGTCTATATTTTCTTAGTAAACGAATGCATTGGTCACATTTATGATGAATTTCAAGTAATGAAAATAGTATTTGGCAGATGATGTCCAATTTAATATGTAATTTACCGGCATTTTATGCAAATCTTGCACTTTTTGACAGTGATACTATTAAAGGCTTTTGGCATGCAGCATAGCTATTTCTACAGCTTTAGGTTTTCAAACAATGTCCTGATGTTTACATAGTAACATCATCATCGTCTTCCTTGTCTTCCTCTGATACATAGACTTCAATGAATGAAGCGTCGTCTTTTTCACGCCTTGCACTGCATTTGCAAAGCTCCATGTAAGGTACGTCTTGGATATTCTTGAGCACCAATGGGAGGAACAGGCTGATTTATATTGGTACGGTACCATCTCAATTATCGCCTCTGGATCTGGCGAAACATGTGCTGTTGTTGCCTTTAGCTGGCGACCTGTCTCCTTATGGTATCCATTCTGTAGAGGATCTGGAAACTCATGATGTGAAATGCCTGCCAGCCCCCCCCCCCCCCCCCCATACGCACACACACACACACACACACACTCACTCACTCACTCACTCACTCACTCACTCACTCACTCACTCTCACTCTCACTCTCACTCTCACTCTCACACACACACACACACACACACACACACACACACACACACACACACACACACACACACACACACAGACAGACAGACAGACAGACAGACAGACACACACACACACACACACACACACACACACACACACACACACACACACACACACACACACACACACACACACACACACACTCACTCACACACACACACACACAGACACACACACACACACACACACACACACACACATACGCGCTTTTGGTACCTTGAGAGGACTATACCTGCCATCTACCAAAGAGAGGACTTAAATGACATGCCATTCTACTGGTCTAATTTTACTGATATTCTGGATATATCGTAATTGAACAGCCACGAATACAGTGGTATACCACTTTAAGCCATAACTTATTATTCAAGCATTGCTGATGTTTATGATACAATCAGAGGACTCCCATATATGGAAATAGTGTGTATTGGCAACAAAGGACTTACCAAATATGGGCATTCCAACTAACACTTGGTGAAAGAGAGGACTTACCAAATATGGAATTTGTGTATTAAAACATCAACAATCGGAGGACTTGCTAGCTGTGTATATAAAATAAAGGACTTGCCAAATAAAGAGGTGGGTGCGTGCAAAGGAACGCACTCCACAGTTGGTAACATAATGTCAGAGATTATGACCATATTAAGGCTGGTTCCCATAACATCAGTAACAGCTCGACGCATCCCACTGATAGTCGCCGACATTATGCTCCCATATACACTCGCGAACAGTCAGTGATGTGTGCAGTCTGTGACCTGGACATTGGCCATGACGTCATTGATGCCATTTTCTAAGATGTGTATTGCGTTCTGGGATAGTATTTTGTCGCTGATAGTGTTCTTATTGGTGAAAAAAATCACTGACGGTAGCTGCTAATCGCCGATGATCTGCAGCTAATCAGGCAAGTTGAAACAGTTTCAACTTTCCTGATCGATCATCAAACTGTCCCCGATCGTCTGCTACTCTTGGTGAGTGTGTTTCCATAAACACTTGGCACCTGTCAGTGAGTGTCGGCGATTTTATGGGAACTAGCCTTTAGCCAACAGCTTAAAAGATACATATGAGCTGCATCCCAATCTTTCGGACAAGTCAATCTCAGCCTATATTGATAAAAGTTATGCATGAGCTGCAGCCTAAGTATGCAGACAACTCACCTGTGATGATGGAAGACGATATCGGCACTGGAAGTAGGTACACATGAGCTGCACGCCAATTATTCGGACAAATTACCACAGAGATGATGAGTATCTCAGCCGACACGTTATAGCCAAAGCAGGCCTGAACAAATTGAAAACGTGCGCAGACCCTTTTTGGGTCATGCTAATTTATTTTAGGTTTCCCTCTAGGGTTTGCTTAGTCCATGTATGTACAAGACAAAAATTCCATAGAATTAAATATCTCACCCTTCATCCTCATTGTCTATAAAACTCAATTATTATCACTGATCCAACAGACTAAACAACAAAGACAACATATTTTGTGTCAACATATTTATATCAATAGCAGAAAGACATATCAGAAGAGAAGATATAGCTGGCCTGTCACAGAATCCCAAAGTAAATGTCCATTGAGAATAACATAACATGGATTTAGATGCATGTATGAAAAAGTCCACACTGTAAATATATGGAACAAGAGCTAACAGAAGATAGAATAAATCTTAGCTGGTGATTAATTGTCACAAGATATGATTGACTACCAGATACAATGTTACCTTGAAAAGGCAAGTTACCAGCCAGAGCAGCATACCCATGACATAACACAATGGGGAAGCCATACCGATATAGCCGCAAGACTGCACCGTAAGGTTGGACTACTTATTTTACCTGCAGTATAATGACTACAGGCATGCAAGATTTACTGAGGCAAATGGTCCACATTAAAATAGGGAATCCATATAAATGGTATGGATGTACGGACAGATGCATGGATGCGTGGATGGCTGTATGGATGGATGGATGATATTTATGTAGAAAATATGATTAACCACTGCATAGTTTTATCGTTAAGAGGCAAATTACTTGCCAAAGCAAGATACCCATGGTATAAACCAACAGCGAAGACTCAAGACAACCTTTTAAAACCCTAACTGCAGGTAAGCAATGGCAAGATAGGCAGATCCAAATTAAATGCATTTATGGATGGACACACGGATGGATACATGGAAGCGTGCATGGACAGATGCATGCAGAGACAGAAGCAAAACATTATTCCCTAATGCTGTTTGAAGCCAGACCTTTGTAACTAGGTCTTTATGACCTTGACCGTTGACATAAATGTCACCATGTTATAACCTTTCAATATAGGTACCATCTGTCCAAGTTTTATTAAAATAGAATTAAGCAATCCTGAAACATTAGCGGAAATGCAGAGCTAAACACAAAATAAACGAAATCACGGATTTCTTATTTCACGAGAGAGTTTATACTTACCTCCCTAATACTCTTTGATATTGCTGAATATCGGCTTTCACTCAATAAACACTCATATTAAAACAGTTAGGTGCCCCTACTGGGCAGGGAGTCAGAGGGCAGTCCGGCGGATGCCAGCCCCACCACCACGCATGCGCAGACTAGTACTTCCTCTTTGCTAATTTATTGGCAGAGGGTGTACACATGCTTTTGTGCTCAAAGCTTTTCCAAGCCTTTTCAAATCTTTTTAAGCATTTATTAGAAGTCTAAATCACCTGTAAAGATGGCAGATAGAGTTACTTCGCCAGAGGAGGGCCCAGGATCTATCCATCAGGTGACTTCTATTATATTTTAGCGAGTTTTTTCCGGTGTAATGTATTTCCGGGACTCGCGTTTATCGTGATAAGCGCCTAATATAATTGTTTTATTTCAAAATGGCGCTATATAATACTAATCTCTCTTTGTGTTTATGTCCACAGGTATCTGTCTAGGATATGTATGGGACATCGCATCAACAGAGGGTCTGTTTCTCTCCACCAAGGTTCCACTTCCTACTAATACTGTTAGGTTATCTAACCAAAAAGGCTATGTCCAGTGATTCGGAGGCCTCGTAAGAAGGTCTTCTCACTTTGCCCTCTTGGTCCAATTCCTTTCCCCTTAAGGTGGAGAGAGTTAAGAGGTCATAGTCTTGGTGGAGTGTTCCAGTTCATCAGATTGGATGGTTTGTCTATGCAAAGAATCAGGTATTCTAGTTAATGATATGAGGCACTTCTCTTATTTTTAAAAATAATTATATAAACTTTTGCCAGTATTATCATTGTTTATCTGATGTTTGTGTAGCCTGAATATTCTATCCTTTCTAGTTAGATGTTTTGGATATGAATACAATTCGTCCTTACACCTGGATGTTTGTTTCGGATCGATTTAATTTCTCTTGAAATTATGACGTCATAATCAGCCTTGCACTTTATTAACAATTAAAGTTTTGCCCAACGCTGGTTTTCTCATACTGTTAGGTGATCTTTATGATCATTCTTTCCTCTCTTATTTTGTTTTTTGAGTCTTCTAACCTTAACTAAAATACTCATTGTCCTCGTCTTCTGCCCTGTTTCAGAGACCAGGTTGCCCGTCCTGTGGTCGCTTCTTAAGGGAGAAGTTCATCCCTCACTTGTGCTTCCAATGTAGTCCTTGTGGCCCATTGCTTAAGTGTGATATATGCAAGCAGTGGGGGGGGGGCGAACTAATGAACGAGTTCTTATCTTTACAGGCGAAGGATAAGGTCGGAGAGGAAACTAAAACGAGAGGTAGCAGGTAAAAAGGGTAATAGGAAGGCCTCGTCCTCAGTGGACATGGAGGCCTTCCGTAGTGAGATGTTGGGAGAGATGAAGAGGACAATCAAGGATTTGGTTCCAGAGTTTCTCCGTAGCATGCTTCCTGGATCAAATCCTTTGTTGTCCTCTTCGTCTGCTTCGGAGCAGATAATCCCCGCCTCTGAATCTGGTTTCCTTAGGCCGCTACCAGTTTTCGACGATTCAGAGGTGGCCCCATTAGAGGGGGCATTCCACGACACTGGCAGCAGGCTTGCCGCGCCGGTGGTCCATGGATGGTTGTCGCTGGAACCTGCTTGCTGCTTATCAGCCCAGGGGTATCCGCACGCCGCAGGTGCCAGTACCTCCTATGGCACCTTTCCTGGCCAGTCCGAGTTAGCTCTCTTTGCTGACCCAGAGTCTAATCTTTCTGGCCAGGAAGAAGAGGATTATCTGCTGGGTTCCCCTACTGATGCCGTGGCCATGGATTTTGACGTCTGTGCACCCCTCGCGGGGAATACAGGCGACATTGTCCACGGTTCTACTCACGCAGGAGTAGAATTCACGGCTCAGAAGGTGGCCAGTTGTTCCGCATACCTCGGCTTGCCAAGAGTATAGCTGGTTCTGGCCGGGGCCATGGTGCGGCGGTAAGCGCCCCATGCAGTACCACGGCGCCTGCTCCTGGACAAGCCAGTCAGATTAACATGCCTGCTCTTTCGGGCCCGCATGCTTTCTCTGGCTTGCCATGAGAATCAGGCTATCCAATTTCAAGCTCGCCTGCGTTTGCTCAAGATGAAGACGAAGGCGCTCGTCTTGTAGAGCTCTCGCAGGTAGCCACGGAGGAGGATTGGTCAGACGCTTGTCAATGGCTTATAAGCGTCAGGCCAGACCTGCCCGTGGAACAGTCGGCTAGCCAGCGAGACCACCGGCCGTGGTTAGCTGGAAAGTCGACTGTTAGCGCCATGCCATCTCTGCCGTTAGCAGAGCATATCGTTGATATGTTCTCGGTGGCGGAGACGTCCATCAAGATGAATGGACGTCTCGCGAAGGCCCCTCGCGAGGTTGCAAGGCGCTGCCGCATCGTACCCGTGGAGAATCAGAGGTACGGTGTGGTACCTACGCCAAGCGTTGATGATCGCGAGGCATTAGGTGAAGATACGCGGCCAGGCTCCCGTTCTGACATGGGAGCGCTGTGTTCGAACGCGCTGCGTTCGGCCAATACCGTGTTGCGTGATGCAGAGGAGAGTGGGAGAGCGTCTATTGCGGCATTTTCTCATGTCTCCCAGCTGTTGCAAGGGGTAGTGACAGCATCCGCATCTCACCAGCCGAGCCCGATAACGGTCCAGAGAGCCATCCAGGATGGTATCAACCTGGCTCTGGATTGTATGACTCGGGCTGTGACCAGAAGTGTCCAGGCGAGGCGCACGTTTGCGTTGGATAACCTGTGCCCGTCCCAGGACCTGTACAATAGGCTTCTGCGTACGCCAATGGCAGGTCCTGGTCTCTTTGGAGGTGAGGGATGCAAGCACCTCCAGGAGACGGTCACTCTGGTCAACAACCAGAGGGCACTGCGCGAACAGTTTGAGGTGCTCCGTAGGGAGCGCGTTCGCGCTGCACCCCCTGCGTACCATCCCCTGCAGACTCGAGGTGGAGGTGGCCACGTCAGAGGACAGCCACCAGCGCAGCGTCGGCCGCGTGCGATTCGGCCAGCAGTGAGGGGGGCGCAGGCTCCTCCAGCGCAGCCAGCCAGGCAGCCACCAGTGCACCGAGGTGCGTGCGTTGCTGGTCGTGGCGCGCGAGGATCTGGTCATGGTAATCGTGCCTGATGGGCCGGTTACCATGGTGAGAACCACTCTGGTGTTTCTGGCAAAAGAGACAGTGCCACTCTTGCACTCCTTATGTCCACCTCTCTCCCTAGGTGGTCCAGTGGGGGGCCGGTTGGCCCACCACAAGCAAGAGTGGGAACGGTTGACTCAGGACCGTTTAGTCTTGCGATGGCTTTCAGTCGGGTATCATCCCGATTGGATGACAGGCCCACCATCGCAACTGTGCCAATCTGGACTCAGATTCCAAGAGATCCAGATCAAAGGTTGTGTATAGAGGAGGAAATAAACTCCCTCATACAAAAAGGAGCAATTCAGCCGGCACAAAAGTGTCCGGGCTTCTATTCAACCGTGTTCTTAGTAACAAAAAGCACTGGAGGCTGGAGACCAATTCTCAACCTCAAGCCATTGAACAAGTTCATAGAGACACCCAGTTTCAAGATGGAGACAGTGAAGTCGGTGTTGGCAGGGTTGGAGAAGGGATATGTGGACAGCTTCAATAGATTTGAAGGATGCTTATTTCCACATCCCTATAGCGAGGAGTTTCCGTCGCTTCCTGAGATTTGCATTCCAGGGCAGACAGTGGGAATTCAGGGTGTTACCCTTCGGAATTTCCACGGCTCCTTGGGTTTTCACCAGAGTGGTTCTTGCGGTTACAGCATACCTCCGCAGGAGAATCATAGCAGTCCACACGTACATAGACGACTGGCTGTTAAAAGCACACAACCGGGAAAGTTTATCGGCGAATCTGGGGATAGTTTTGAAAACTCTCACAGACTTAGGCTGGATAATCAATTTCCAAAAATCAGAGCTGACTCCATCCCAGAGGTTTGTTTACCTGGGAATGTTCTTCGATCTAGAGACAGGATATGTTTATCCTACTCAGGAGAGGGTTCAGATACTCATCTCAGTAATACAGTCAGTGTGCAACAGTCGTCATGTCCTGGCTCGGCTTTACTTGAGAATGCTGGGGTTGATGGTTTCTCTGGAACCAGTCATTCCTCAGGTGGCCTTACGCAGGCGGCCGATCCAGTTATTTCTCATGACGCAATGGACCCAGAGTACAGGTTCACTGGACTCAAACGTGTCGGTGTTGGAGCCTCTAATTCACGACCTTCAATGGTGGTTGAAGACAGAGAATCTCTTGGCGGGGGTTATGCTAACCCCTCCTCACCCTCAAGTAACGATGTATACAGATGCGTCGATGGAGGGGTGGGAGCTTGCCCGGAAGAATCCACGATATCAGGGCTTTGGAATCTGGAACAGTCAAAGGAACATATCAATCTACTGGAATTAAGAGCAGTAGTCCTGGGCCTGGAACATCTCTTACAGAAAGTTCAGGGCAAGAGTGTTCTTATTCGATCAGACAACTCAACAGTAGTGACTTACATAAACCGCCAGGGCGGAACGAAGTCGCCCAGTCTCTGTATGATGACATGGAGACTGCTTTGTTGGTGCCTGGATCACAGGATTGCCTTGAAAGCAGTTCATATACCGGGAAGGTTAAATCTGCTAGCAGAATCATTGAGCCGAAGGATGAGTGTTTTACTGACTGAATGGCAACTAAATCAATGTGTGGCGGATCGTCTGTTCGACCACTGGGGGAAACCCAACATAGATTTATTCGCAACGAAGAAGAATGCGAAGATGATGATGTATGTCTCTCCGATTCCAGATCCAAGCGCTTTCGCAACAGATGCGTTAGCTATCAGCTGGGTGGGAATGTATGCATACGCATTCCCTCCAGCAATCCTGATTCCAAAAATTCTTCAGAAAATCAGACAGAAGGAGTGCCAAGTGCTTCTGATCGCCCCAAATTGGCCAAGCCGATCATGGTATACGGATCTGCTGGACCTTCTGGTCTGCAATCTGGTTCCTCTGCCTCTGATGGACGACATTATCTTCCAGGGCAAGGCCCTTCACAACAATCCATCAATGTTCAGATTGACTGAGTGGATGTTGTCAAGGAATCTAGAATTAAGGAGGGCTTTTCTGAGCAAGTAGCCATGTTTATGGCTAAAGCCAGGAGGGGGTCAACCTCCAGAGCATATAATTATAAAATCAATAGAATTGCAGAATGGTGCTCAAAAAGATGTATTGATCCAATGGATTCATCTATTCAGGTAGTAGCTGATTTCCTCTGTCACCTGTATGATGCCTATAGCCTCAAGCCTAACTCTATTGCTGGTTATAAATCAGCTTTAATGACAGTTATCCCTTGCTTGGCTAATAGGGGAAGCGATGAAGTAAGTACATTAAATGTATTAATTAAAGGCATGGGCAATCTAAGACCAAGGAATCCCCCTGTGATTCCATCTTGGAGTTTATCTCTAGTGCTTCAAGTACTAGGTGATAAGCCTTTTGAACCACTTAGTTCCATTTCTATGAAAATGTTGACTCTTAAACTGTATTTTTAATTGCTGTGGCCCAGGGGGTGGGGGGGGGGGAGCGCATATGACATTCCGTCATCTCTCATCCATCGGTTTGTGTTAGCCGATGTTCATCAAATCCTGACTGTTTCACACAGTTTCAGAAGTTTAAGTGCCTTAAATGCAGAAAAGCACATAGGGAAGAGCTGGTGTTTTGACCTAGCCTCCCTCCCGCCGAATTCCCTGTCGAATTCTGGCAATATCAAAGAGTATTAGGGAGGTAAGTATACTCTTGAAGTGAAATAAACGAAATCACGGATTTCTTTTTTCACGAGAAAGTTGATACTTACCTCCCTAATATGGACCCGGCCTCTCCACCCCACAGAGGCTCGGTCTTCAGGCTTCAGAAATTTTGATTATAAAATCTACCATTTTCTGGATAAATATACAAACATCTCATTTTTATTTTACGTTCCTATTACCTAAGTACCAGACCCATTATTAGGACAACTCACCCCAGAGGTGATGACCACGTGTTATGGACAAAGATACTAATATCTCAATTTGGACAGCTATCATCTGATTCATACCCTCAAACTATTCAGCAGAAAGCTTCTGGACAGACAATTCAAATGTTATAACCCAAAACTCTGACGAATTGTCCCTTGTTCTACCTATATCATAATAGATGTTATTTTGATTATGACATTCGTTGGTGAGGTTTCATTTGGATTATGACATAATGTTTGATTGATGGAAATGGGAGTGGTTTAGTTAAAAGTGAATTGGTCTATTCTTGTCCACCCCCTCCCAATGCCCATTATTTGATACATGTCTGGTATTAAAACAGAACACAACACTGGAGTATATTTTAGATCAAGTTTTAATCACAGAATAAAACCAAAGAAAATTACTTGTCTGAATCACTGATCATAGCTAGAATATTAATCGACAATTTTAATACAGCCAAACCAGTCTATAATAGACAATTAATAGACAATTTTAATACAGCCAAACCAGTCTATAATAGACACAGGATATTGAGGCCATATGATGGCGATTCTGTACGAGTGGTAGTCATACGAGCACCCGAGAATTGCCATCATTTGTCCTCTAAAGCTATTTTAATACAACAGCAAATGAGTTGAATTACTGTAACGATAGCGACTGTAACTGTTTTAACCCTTTAATGGTCAAACCAGCCAAAAACAGCTTCTGCAGTGGTCTTGAGTAATGTCCATTCTCTTGGTCACTAAATGGACATTGTCCATGATAAAGCTTTATTTTCTTGACAAGATTTGACCATTAAATGTTATGTAACCAATTGAACATATCCTGTCCAGGTTTGTCTGTATTAAACTTGCCAATTGTCAGTTTGTTAGTCAAACTCCACATCCAGGGAAAATGCCTGAAATCTCTTGGCAGTGGCTCTACTAGACCAGGAGCCAAGTTGATTTATCTATATCGGAGAGTCAGGTTGGTTTGATGATTGATTCTTATGTAGAAATATATGTAGATTACAGATCTGAAACTCTTCCTTGCATAAACCTGTACATTCTATGGGAATTTGCATATTATTAATGATACATGAAAGTCTGATTTTTGTTAAATCTGCAAACACATTACGGGGTTAGGATCTAAAATATTAACATAACCTTCAATACAATCAGAGTACACTAACAAATGATCACTTGCATTTCGGGTCCTGTACAATTTTCTCTATGTTATATGGAAATAATGTAACTAATTAGGTCACCAGAAAAATGTTTAAAATCTGACAACTATGCATCGATGTGACTGACAACGTGCAAATAAAAGAATATTTTGGTGTAAACATATGCTAATATCATTGCTCTTGCGTCATTGACAATTGGGTCCACCCATAGTAAATTGGATATTTGTCCCCATTCCATTGACCATTGGGCACATAAATAGTCAATTGGTACCAATGGGAAAATTAACCGTTGAGCTATATTTTCGGGAAACTAGGTCACACTGACATAGTTCTTATACAGGTGATACCTAATGTCCAAAGGTGTCCATTCACCAAGGTAGAAGTCAACAGCTCTCACTATGGCAAAATGTCCCACCAAAGTAATATCATTCAATTTCAAAGGGATATAACTCTGGTATTTGGTGTGGCCACTTCATGTTTTGAGTGCAAATAGATATTGCTTAAAGGAAGGTATTTACCAAATTTGGTTTGAATCCATCCACAAATGGTGAACAGGCCACCATTGTTGGCAGACACAGACAGACAGGCAGGCAGCCAGCCAGCCAGATACAGACAAATAGCCATTGTATGAGCTCACCCAGTTGAGCTCAAAACAAGAACCACAACCATGTCAATGAGGCTGCGTTGGCATTGCAGGAAATGTTTTGATAAAACACCGCATACGAGGTTCTTCTAACCAATTAATGGTCTAAACTGGGTAAGAAAATTAAAATTTTCTCATTTTGGAACGACCATCTGCAGATCAAAAGAAATTTTTTTTAGAAAACTTACAATTGGGTTGACTGGATCAGTAACTAAACCATTCAACCAGTTATGTTTTCAAAAATATTCTTCTCTTGGCCTGCAAATGGACTCGGTTTAAGACTGCTACAAAAGTTACACTTAGCGAGTTCCAGGCAACAGTCAAACAATGGGGGGCTTTAGCTGTTATAATACGGTCCGTAAAGCCGACCTGCTCCAAATCATTGGACAGGTCTGTGCGGAGGAGATTTGAAAGCAACTCTCCAGTGGTGATCCGGTACTGAGCTGTACATAAAAATTTTCCATGGATCACAGGATCAGTGGTTAATTTCTAGCTCTGTTAAACATCCCATACACCACCGCCTGCACAGGCAAAAAAAATCAATACAGACAAATATCTCCCAATCAGACAAAAACCTATAAAGTGCCCTCGACATATCACATATTGAAAGTGACAAGCCTCTGCCAATATAGACCAACCTGATCCCCATCGGAAAGACACACTTCTAAAATCCATCACTTTGTCATTACTATTAAACCATCAAGACATGTACAACTTCAAGATTTTGTTATCAATGAAGCAATGTCAGTACAGCCCTGAGTAACCAGAGACACTGACCAAGAAGAATGTGTCATTACTGCTACTCCTTGTATACCCAACACAGTCACTCAACTGCATGTGCATTCCTGCTCACTGTGGCGTCCATGGAAATGTGATGATAGATGCGCTTGGCAAACAAGTCAGCGAAATGGAGCAACTTCATTTTGGTTTCTCAAGCAAGGAGTGAACAAATGCCTAAGGGCCTTGATGGTAGCTGCCGAAAACTTACCTTACATACTCTAAATGTCAACTTCAATGCAACCATCATGACCATAAACAAAAACATTTAACTGTTGAATATTTTGAGGCTAACATGCCTGGAGGCCATTGTGGCAAAAGGGAAACAAAATCACAGATTTCATTTTTCACGAGAGAGTTGATACTTTCCTCCCTAATGCTCTATGATATTTCCCAAATATCAGCAATCACTCAATAAAACACTCAGATTAAAAAAGGTAGGTGCCCCTATTGAGGAGGGAGTCAGCTGACAGTCCAGCGGATGTCAGCCTCAACCTTGCGCATGCGCAGACTGTCACTTCCTCTTTCCCAATTTATTGGCTGAAAGAGAACCACATGCTTTTGTGTTCGAGGCATTTTTTTACTTTAAAACTCAATTGGATTACTTTGGACTAGATTTATTACTTAGGAATCATGGCTGAAGGTGTTAAAAGTCTTGACACACCAGGCTCGAGCATCCAGGTGAATTCTAGTAGTGTGCGCGAGGTTGGGGCTGGCATCCGCCTGACTGTCAGCTGACTTCCTGCTCAATAGGGGCACTAACTTTTTTAATCTGAGTGTTTTATTGAGTGGATGCCAATATTTGAGAAATATCATAGTGTTAGGGAGGTAAGTAGACTCTTGAAGTGAAACAACGACTGTTTCTGTTTGAGTTACTTTGGGATCATTCAACAGAAAACCTTGTACATCATAAAGTTGTAATTTTTGTCATTATTGTTGATACTGTTAATAAATTTACTTTTACTGTAATTTTAATTATTAATATCACTATTATTACTATGTACACATGATGTGTCATCCTTTATGAGCTTGAACTTGGATGAGGGGTCAGCACTATAGCTCAGCTGACTGACAAGTCACCTGAGCTAAAACATTAATTAGCACGATTAGAGCAGCAATCATGGAAAGGTGGAATTACATGCACCCAAACTGTCAGAAAAAACAAGAGACCCTTACTCAGCTTCCACGAAAGGAACACAATTGATAACATAGATACATGCCCATGCAGTCCTGATGCAGAGAATGCTGATCATATCACCAAGTTTTGGCCACTTTAACCAACATAAAAGAACTCTGGCCTCACTATACTCTAATGAAGACCAACTCTGATGCCATAAAGTGATCCTGAAGCAATAACATTAGGAAAATATTTGAAAATTTCAGTGACGATTGTCTTTTTCTGAGCTGCCATTTTACTTTGATTTTTGTAGCCACCATCATTTGGGATTCTATTGTTCTCGCTGTCGCGCCAAAACCATTCTCATAACGCTAATGATAGTCATTGTACTGTTGGCCTCCTAGGTGAGAGGATCTACCTGTGTAGTGTGTAGTAAGCGTATAGTATTTCGATTCTAATTGTGTATTCCTATTGTAAACGTGAAGCGTTCCAAGCTAGAGATTTTTATACCAATTTGACTGATAATTGTTGCTGCCAACAGCAGCGACAACTTTCCTTCAAATTATTTGCAAAATAATCACCAGAAAATGCAAGTTCTACTATCTAATGTTTTGAAAATGATTTGACTGAAAATCGTTGCAGCAGTAACTTCAAACCAGATTGTTTTCAAAATAATCAGTAGGACTATCAATGTAATAACACATTCTGACGACATTTCGAGCAATTCGATTGACAGTCATTGCTGAGTAAATCAGCAACAACTTTATCAAATTAATCCCAGAAGAATCATAGCCAGGTTTTCAATGTGGGTAGCTAACATATTGTAGATATCGGATTGTAGGTGGGGAGTCATGACCCTGCAGACATCTTATATTTATGAGTAAGACCTCAGTGAAATTTCATCTTTGGAAGTACCAGGTGAGCTAATGAACGGAGTAGCATGCTAGGCATCATTGTGGATACGCAGATGGACGCTGCACTGGTTGGCATCAGCCAGTGATGCTGGATCCAGTGTTTCGCGGAAAAGATGAAAAACTGGTATGAAACTAACTATATGTAGGCAGAATGGAGTTAGGGATGAATAGAATAAAATAGGACCAACGGTTCTGGGTTGATGATGTCTGTCAATAGTTGAAGGTAAGGGGGGGGGTGATGTGGGATCGGCACACACTTTCGGGATATTCAGCAGCTGTTTTGGCCAGGAGTTTAGTAAATAAACAAGCATAAGAATCGATAGAATTAGACGTGACGGACAGACTAAAGGGTTAACGGTTAGTGATGACGGTCGGATTCCAACTCCCTATAGAAAGTACAACACCAGCTGGCAATGAGATCATACAGCTCATGTGATTATTAACGTTCGTTTCCTACAGGCTTATCCGAGATAGGCAAGGGACAGGACAGAGGCAGTGTAGCGTCCTGTAGGAATGCATAACACAATCGAAATTTGTATATCAACTATATGTCAATCATAGAAAGGCATGCTACAACAACGGATACCGTAATGTTGTTAGTTAGCTGACAGATCGCATCAAATCAGAACCAGCCCAAACCACTTTGGCCCTGTTCGATGTTATCTCCGCAGAAGGGAAGCCCAGAGTTTAATTGGTCGGGATGACGTCACAATCAATGAGGATACGATCACCCTCTGGGGAAGAGAAACAAAAGGAACAGGGGGGCGAAACTCAGAGGAGTATAAAAGGGACACTCTAACTTTAGTCGAGATCCGTGTCTCGTATCGAAGGTTCTTGGTGAATATATTGGAATAGCCAAGAACAAATAGCTAGGTAGATAATATAGCAGACCAGCGTGACTGGGAGTAATACTGATCGGGTACGAGTAGAAAATTAAAGTCAGCACAATAGTAAGATAGTCAAACATAGATTTAGAATATAATTGAAACCAGTGACGGCAAAAGTCACTACACTTTGTAACAGTATTCTACAGTTAGCATTAGGAAATAAAGTTATCACCTTGTAATTATACCTCAAGGCAAGAGTTTGTGATAAGTTATTTTTACTCTGGAGAAAACGGATAACCACCGTGTCTTACCTATCATTCTGAAGAAGTTAGTCAGATCAGGCCCGGATACTAAAATAAATATCGTTAGGTCAACATACCAACGAGGCGAGCTAGTATCAATCTCTTTCTTCCTTGGTAAAACCGGTTGTCGCAGCAACCCTACATACAAGGTCGTACCAAAGAGGGAAGAGAACACATCATAAGAAGAATAAGACATCAAAAATCTTCAATATGTACATACAATTCTGTAGGCCTGTGTCATATACTTTGTCAAGATCAGTCGTGAAATGTGTTCAAAACTGCTCAGTCAGTAGGTAAGCATGTCAATGCATGACAGCTTATGCAGGTGCTTTGCTGACCTACTCATCTATGCAAATATATTTCACGGCGGATCTCTATTACGTTTATGACACATGCCTAGCTAATTGTAAAAACATGTATTAGGTAATGATATTGGCATCTCGACACTAATTATGCTGAGAAGAATTTGATAACCTTGTTGCTGCCTTAGTCAGCAACGACTGTTAATCGAATTGCGAGAAATATCTTCAGAATGTGTTACTACATTGAAAATCCTGCTTATTATTTTGAAAACAATTTGGTTGACAGTTGTTGCAGCAACGATTTTCTGTCAAATAGTTTTCAAAATGTTAGCTAGTATTTTCTAGTGATTGTTTCGCAAATAATTTGAAGGAAAGTTGTTGCTGCTATCGCCAGCAACAATTATCAGTCAACTTGTTATAAAAATATCTAGCCTAGCATGTCTTAACCGAAATCACATTTCTTTTTTCACGAGAGTTGATACTTACCTCCCTAACAATATGATATTTCCTAAATATGGACATTCAATCAATAAAACTCAGATTTAAAAGGATACATGTAGGTGCCTCTATTGGGCAGGGAGTTAGTTGACAGTCTGCCAGCCCCAACCTCGCACATGCGCAGACTCAAAAAAGCATTCGCTTTTGTTTTTAAGAGAATTGTTAATACTTACCAGATGTACTATTATGATAATGTCTATTATCTAGTCTAGCTCAAAATAAACAATTGAAAACTCCGCACTCTCCATGATCCTGCCCATACTGTCCGGGAATTACTATTAGCCTCCAGGTACCGAGTCAATTCCCAATCACAGTCAGATTCATTTTATATTTGTCTTGACAAACAGCGAAAGCATCAGCCTCACCTCAGCAGGCTGACATAGAAGCAACTATTCAATAGCCAAAGGACCAGGCCTCCGTGGGGTGGCGAGGCCGGGATCCTGTTAGGGAGGTAAGTATGTCATCTCACTCGTGAAAAAGAAATTTGATAAATTTACTTATTTCACATCATGAGAACATACTTACCTCCCTAACACTCTTGATAAAAACCAGAATTTGAAAGTAAATTTTGGTGGGAGGGAGGCAAGGTCCTGAAAACCAGCACACCCTCGAAGAGGCTAGGCTCTTTGAATTCTCAAGAGATTTAAAACATCTGAAATTGTGACTGAAACCACAACCAGGAATAGAATTTTGCATCGGATAATCGACCGATGAAGAGAGATTGATCAAAAGGCAAATGCGCTCCCCCCCCCCCCTCTATCTGAGGAAGGTTAGGAAAAAACGCTGCTCTAAATGACTAGCACGTTCTCTAATACTTAATGAAAAGTATTACTAGACATTGGAAAAAGAAGAATTGCTTCTATTTCAAAAACTCTCTGAAAAAAACACAATTAAGAGACATTAACCATCACCATATTAAAAAATAAATGACACCATCACCAAGACAGAAAATCAAAAAATGGTCATAACCACTGACCTCTGATGTCTTGGACGCGGCACTCATCTCTTCCCCCACCAGATGAAGAGAAGTGTACCAGCTAATAGTAGGGATACCCTACCAACAAATGTGATATTTGAAAATAGCAGAGGAGGAAAACTATTTACAAACATAAACCTCTGCATTAATATTTTATTTCCTGAGGACTGAGACGGCGAGTGGGTTAGAAGTGTCACGAAGGTAATGGTCGGTAAAACTTGACTCACAGTGCCACTGGGCTACTGACATAATGTCTTCAATAGAAACACCATTAAATAATGCCGTGGAAGTTACCACACCACGGACACTATGAGCCTTGGCTCTATCTACCTGGATTCCAGTGGCTGTTTTATGACAGAATTGGATACACTCCCCTATCCATCTGGAAATAGTGTCTCTTGACGCCCTACCATGGGGTTCAATATATGACAACCATAGGGAACATGGGTCCGTCCGCCAAACCTGAGTTCTTCTCTTGTACTTATTCAAAGCATGGACTGGACACCATACTTTAGCATCAGGATCATATCTGGTTAAGGCAGGTAAAATAATAGGTTTACCCGGATACTTTAAAGATTGATTCTTAGCCAAGAAATTCAATCTTGGTAGAAGCTTAAGGCCTTCACCTGTAACTATATAACGGTCAGGCTCAGCAGACAAGGCACGAATTTCACTCCTGCGTCTGGCTGATGCTGCCGCAACTAAAAATACAGTTTTAAGTGTCAATAATTTAACAGATATAGCACTAAGTGGTTCAAAAGGTTTATCACTCAAAACCTGCAGAACCAGAGAAAGACTCCATGACGGTGTCAGTGGAGGATTTCTTGGTCGGAGATTGCCCATACCTTTAATAAGAGTATTTAAAACACTTACTTCATCACTTCCCCTCTTTGCCAAGCAAGGGATAACAGTCATCAATGCTGATTTGTATCCAGCAACAGAATTAGGTTGAAGACTATAGCTATCATACAGGTGACAGAGAAAATCAGCTACTACCTGAATAGATGCTTCCATCGGATTGATACATCTCTTTGAGCACCATTCTGCTTGCTCAGAAAAGCCGTCCTTAATCGCGGATTGTTTGACAACATCCATGCAGTCAATTGAAACATTGACGGATTGTTGTGAAGGGTCTTGCCCTGGAAAATAATATTGTCCATCAGCGGCAGAGGAACCGGATTGCAAACCAGAAGGTCCAGCAGATCCGTAAACCATGATCGGCTTGGGCAATTCGGGGCGATCAGAAGCACTTGGCATTCCTCTTGTCTGATCTTCTGAAGGATTCTTGGAATCAGGATTGTTGGAGGGTATGCGTATGCATACATTCACTTCCAACTGATAGCTAGCGCATCTATTGCGATAGCGCTTGGATCTGGAATCGGAGAAACGTACGTCGTCATCTTCGCATTCTTCTTCATTGCGAACAAATCTATGTTGGGCTTTCCCCAATAATTGAACAGGTGATCCGCCACACATTGATTTAGTTGCCATTCCGTAGGCAGAATACTCATCCTTTGGCTCAATGAGTCTGCTAACAGATTCAGCCTTCCCGGAATATGAACTGCTTTCAAGGTGATCATATGATCCATGCATCAGCAAAGCAGCTTCCATGTCATCATACAGAGACTGGGTGACTTCGTTCCGCCCTGGCAGTTTATGTAACTCACTACTGTAGAGTTGTCTGAACGTATCATCACAAATTTTCCCTCCACTTCCTTTAGGAAGTGTTCCAGGCCTAGAACTACAGCCCACAATTTTAGCATGTTGATATGTTCCTTTGACTGTTCCAGATTCCAAAGCCCTGATATAGTGGCTTCTTCCAGGCAAGCTCCCCAACCCTCCATCGATGCATCCGTAAACATCGTTACTTGAGGGTGGGGAGGGGTCAGCATGACCCCCGCCAGGAGATTTCCTCTCTCCATCTACCATTGAAGGTGATGAATGAGAGGGTCCAACACTTGAATGCGCGAGTCCAGTGATCCTGAACTCTGCGTCCACTGAGTCATGAGAAACAATTGAATCGGCCGCCTGCGTAAGGCCGCCTGAGGAATGACTGGTTCCATCGAAACCATCAGACCGAACATTCTCAGATAGACCCGTGCTAGAATATAACGACTGTTGCAAACCAACTGAATGCACGAGAGGAGACTTTCCACTCTCCTGGGACGGATAAACATATCCTATCTCCAGATCGAAGAACATACCCAGGTAAACAAACTTCTGGGATGGAGTCAGCTCTGATTTCTGAAAGTTGATTATCCAGCCTAAACCTGTGAGAGTTTCCAAAACTATCTCCAGATTTGCTGTCAAACTTTCTGGGTTGTGTGCTTTCAGCAACCAGTCGTCTATGTAAGTGTGAACAGCTATATTTCTCCTGCGGAGGTATGCCGTGATAGCAAGTACCACACGAGTGAAGACCCTTGGAGCCGTCGTGATGCCGAATGGAAGAACCTTGAATTCCCATTGACATCCCTGAAAAGCAAATCTCAGGAACCGACGAAAACTCCTTGCAATTGGAATGTGGAAATAAGCATCTTTGAGATCTATAGATGCTGTCCACATCCCCTTCTCTAACCCCAACAACACCGATCTTACTGTTTCCATTTTGAAAGTCGGTGTGTCTAAAAACTTGTTTAGAGGTTTGAGGTTGAGAATTGGTCTCCACCCCACCCCCCCCCCCCCCCCACCCCCCACCCCCACCCCCCACCCGGTGTTCTTTGCCACAGGTTGAATAGAAGCCCGGGCAATCCTGCGCCGGTTGAATTGCTTCTTTTAGAACTAGATCTTTTATCTCCTCTTCTATGCACAACCGCTTGTCTGGATCTCTTGGAATTTGAGTCCAGACCGGTACCAGAGACAAATGCAACAGCGGACCTCTTATCCATTCTGGACTGTATCCGTGCGAAAGCCATTGCAAAACTAAGCGGTCCTGAATTAACCGCACCCACTTCTGAATGTGACAAGTCAAACGACCTCCCACTGGTGCACCTAGGGTTGACGGGGTGCCCATAAATTTTAGAAGTGGGTGTGTCTCTGGTACGAGCGGCAACACCCGAGTGGTACTTGTGATAACCGGAAAAAATTTTCTTGCATCAAGCCCTGTTACCACGCGCCGCTCCCCGCGCGCCACGACCAGTACCACGTGCACCACGAACAACAGCACGCTGCTGCTGGCGTAGCCGACGCGGTCTCTGAAACCGGCCGGCCTGCTGGCCTCTGACACTGCCAGCCCCGCCACGAGCGTACGGCTGTCGAGCAGCCGAGGGCTGAACACGCACATGTTCCCTGCGCAGCACTTCAAACTGTGCATGCAGCGCCTCTGGTTGTTCACCAAAGTCACTGTCTCCTGGAGGTGCCGACAACCTTCACCTCCAAAGAGTCCAGGGCCCGCCATCGGCGCTTGCATCAAGCGCGACTTGAGCTCCTGAGACGGGCACAAATTGTCCAATGCAAAAGTGTGCCTCGTTCTCAGTGACTTTGTGACCGACCTAGTCAGACAGTCCAACGCCAGGTTGATGCCATCCTGGATGGCTCATTGGACTATCACGGGACTAGGCTGTTGCTGCACCGATGCTGCTACCACCCCCGATAGCAGCTGAGAGACATGCGACAGCGCACTGATCGCTGCTCGCGAGCTCTCCTCGGTGTCACGCAAGGCGGCATTCGCCGAGCACATAGCGCCCGTGCACAACGCTCCCGTGTCAGCACGGGAACCCGGCCGCGTATCTTCCCCCAGAGCGGCGCGGTCATCCGCGCTCGGTCTGGGTGCCAGGCCATACCGAGCATACTGTCTGGCAGTAACCCGACATCGCCTAGCTACCTCACGGTTTGTCAGTCACTACTGTTGAATTGTCTGATCATGCCAGAACCATCTTGCCCTGAACTTTCTCTACGAAATGTTCTAGGCCCAGAATTACTGCCCGTAATTCCAGGTTGATATGTTTCTGTGACTGATCCAGATTCCAAAGCAGAGTTGGCAATTTCCTGGTTTCCCAGGGCAGTGAGAAATACCGGGAAACACTGGGAAATATTGGGAAATACTCAGATATCAGGTGGAAAGTTTATATATTTAACCTCATGGTTGTTTATCATGCTTAAGAAAACACTGACAAGCGTAAGTAAATATCATCTAGTGACATATACATAAGTTGCAAACCTATGCATAAGGAACATAGTCTTCTAACTGCTAAAGCAACATGACATCAGACAAAACTTAATATCCAATGAAATACCATTATAATTTTATGAGATATGACTGGATATTTGACAGTAAATCACTGTCTATGCATCTACATAGAGTTCAGTAGATGTATACAATTACCTATTCAATAATTAAAGGCTTTGACTACTGTCAGAATGTTCATGCAATGTAAGTTTACTTCTGAGGTCTTTACCTATTGCTATGTACTTGCTTTAACCCTTTAGCACTCGTCTGCAAAAAATGCCTTCTGAATTGGTATTGATAAATGTCCATTTGCAGACCAAGAGAAGACTATTTTTGAAAATTTACCATTGAAATGAATGGCTTGATAACTGAGCCAGTCATTCACATAGTAAATTTTCAAAAATAGCCTTCTTGATCTGAAAATAGATATTTTCCATGAGATAATTGAATTTTGTTTGAACAAATTTGAATGTTAACGTGTTAACTAACTAATTCACTCTCTGGGATGTAATTTTATCTAAGTTAGTGCTATGATGTCTGAATACATTTCATTCTGAAGTTGCAGAAATATTAAAATTGTAATTGCTATTTAAACTGGAAATCTACAGAATTTGTTGAAAGTAATGTGAAAGTCTGTGTCTTCAAGCAGCCTTATTTTAGCATGTAATAGTATTAACAGTAAAAAGAACATAATAATAGTATATAACAGAATGAAATGTGTTACCATCTCGATCAGTTAATCCCCAATTAGACACCTTGCTGTCTTTCCATTGTGAAACAATATCACACTTGTATACGAGTTTAGTGTGGTAGACAGTCTAGCTCAGAGCACTGATTTACATAGAAATCTAAGGCTAACTAAATAAACAATACTTGTAGATACATGTACATGTACCAGCACCATTTGGTAATCTAGGCTTAGATCACTACTTTAAATCAATACTTGTATATGCTGAGAATTCAAGGCAGTATAATGGATTTGTATTGTATGTCGCAATATGTACAGCATGCTAATGCATTGTATATCAGTTTAAGTAAACCATTCATGACATGAAAGTTTCGTAATATTTTGAACCTATTTTACTGGAAGTTGTTGTTGCAGCCTCTATTGAAAATTGTTTCTGAAAATTCCACCAACATTGTGCAATAAACAGTAGGTGTTGTATCTGCTACAGTGCTGTGTAGAGTTGAAAAGGTTATAGACATGCTATGGTGTGCCTATCTTGCCTATCTGATCCTATATGTCAACCTGTAATAGATATATCAGCACCTCTCATTAACATATCTAAGATATTTCATTTTAAAATTTACAAGTTCTGATGAGTATTTGAGTATTTCCCAATATTTTCCAGTATTTCCCGCTTTTTGGAGTATTTCCCGGGGCACACTGACTGTATCACTGACATGAGTATTACTACTCTCTCCTAAGTAGGATAAACATATCCTGTCTCCAGATCGAAGCACATGCCTAGGTGCCACCGAAGCCACCTCTGAATCTCCATGAAAACTTAACGATAACTAGGAGGACGAGATTCAGAGGCGGGTAATATCTGACCGGGGGAAGGTGAAGAAGGCAATGAAGCACCTGGACCAGGAAGCATGCCGCGAAGCAACTCCCGTACCAGATAATTGATTGTCTTCTTCATCTCCCCCATAATTTCATGACGGAAGGCATCAATGTCAGAAGACATGGAGGACTTCCTCTTAACTTTACCACCTACACTCTCTCTCTCCTTCTTCACTCTCTTCTCCTCCTCAGCCGCCTTATCCTTGGTCTGCAATGACAAAAATTCAGAGAATAAGAACCCGTCCACTGTTTAAAACATCACACTTAATTAATGGACCACACGTACTACACCATGTACAAAAATGGGAGGGCGAACTTGGGCTTTATGAAGCGCCCACATGTCACACACCCAGACTTCTGAAAGACCACAAGACAAAGACAACAAGTAGTTCAGCTATTTTAAGTTTACTAGTAAACCAAATAATAAGTGAGCATAACTAACGGACAATAAAGATCTGAGGAGGTGACAGTCTAGACAAAATGAAGAGTTAATAATAATAATAATAATAATAATAATAATAATAATAACAATGGCTGATTATGCCGTCATATCTTCAAAAACATGAAGACAATCCAAAAGAAAAACCTCATCCAGGTGCAAAGGACGAATTGTTTTCAACACCCAAGAGCATAGAAGTGATGAACAAAGTAATAACCTATGTTAACCATCAGAGAAACATTAACACCATGTCTCACCACCATAATAAGGGGGGGGGGGCGGAGGGACCACGGGGGCAGAATGAAGAGCTCGTTCTTACGAGAGCTCCAACTCACTCTTGGCATAGACTTTTCTCCATAACATTTTTTATCGGAACCAATGGCGGGGACATCTTTTATTTATACCAAACAATGTTTCACATGTACCAGCTTCCTAGGCGCCTAATCATGTTTAACACGCATTACAGAAACACATAACAACGTGCAACAATGAGGAAAGTTAGACTAAAAAGTATTAGAAATCAGCTGGATACTTGAGCCTGGGGTGTCCTCCAAATCTTTCCCACCTCCAGCCATGAAATCCAAATTTTTTTGCTATAATAACAATCCAAATGAGTAATGAGAATCATAAAAGCGCCTTTATAAACAAAAACACATGTGTCCTCTTTGCCGATAAATTGGAAAGAGGAAGTGACAGTCTGCACATGCGCGCAGTTGGGGCTGGCATCCGCCGGACTGTCAACTCCCTGCCAAATAGGGGCACCTATCTTTTTAAATCTGAGTTTTATTGAGTGAATGCCGATATTTAGGAAATATCATAGTGTTAGGGAGGTAAGTATACTCTTGAAGTGAACCACATCTACCATAGAAAATACACAATTATAATCGAACGCTTACTACAGGCTATACAGGTAGACCCGCTCACCTCTGAGGCCACCAGTACAATGACTAGCATTAGGGCTACGGGAATGGTTTTATACAGAGCGTTGGGCAGAAGCGAGGACAATAGAATTCCAAATAATGGCGCCTGCAAATATCAAAGTAAAATGTCAGTTCAGAAGAAGATGAGCGTCACTGAATTTTTCTAAATATTTTCTAATCTTAATGCTTCAGGATAACGTTAAAGACAACCAAGTTTGTACCAGTCACTAGGATACTGATCTGACAGGAAGAATGAAGATAAATTAATCACGATATTCGCAATAGGTTTAACAAACATTAAAATAAACATGAAATGTTGCTTAACTAACAAAATTATGGAGATATTTTTAAGACAACTTTAACACAAGATGCCAAAATGTCTACCTGGTGAACACAATAATTTAAGCCCTAAAGCAATCAGAGAAACCAAATGAACTCTGAACATAGTGTAGTGAAATAGTACACTGCTATTACATCACAAAATGTCCCTCATTGAGAGGCGGACAAGAGGGAATCATCTCAACATACAGGTAATCTGTGGAATTTTTTTAACTAATTTGACTGGAATCCATTGCTGCCTTAAGCAGTATTAGCAGCTTCCAATCAATTTATTTTTATAATTTTCACAAATTCTTTCTTAAATCATAGATATAGATTCAATGGGATAACTGAGTTAATCCAATACATGTAGAGGAGGAAAATCTGTTTAGTACTTGAATGTGAGCAACATAGTCATATGGTTTTCTCATCAAATTGCAGTAAAACCATTTTATGTCCCAACATTATGTTTCTTGGAATAAAATATAAATAGTTCTAGCTGCAGGAAATATTTCGAAAAACCACCACATACGAGGTTATTCTAACCATTTAATGGTCTAAATTGACCAAGAAAATTTAAATTTGCTCATTTTATAATGGCCATCTTCAGATCAAAGGAAATTGCTTTTTGAAAACTTACAATTAAGTCGACTGGATCGGTAACTAAGCCATTCAACCAGTTGTGTTTTCAAAAATATTTTTCTCCTGGTCTGCAAATGGACTCGGTTGAAGGCTGCTACAGGTGTTTTGGTGAGCTAGGCCGTTAACCTTCTGACTGCTGAGTTATTGCAGATAACATATTCCAGTGATTATATTTATGGACTTGCTAAAAATTTTGAAAACGATTTGACTCAATGTTGTTGGTGGCTAAGCCACCAACAACTTTCAGTCAAACAATTTTCAACATATTCATAAAGTCAAAAGTTCTTGCTCATTGAAATTATTCTCTTGTGGCTTGCAGTAGCGAGACAGTTAATTGGTTAAGCATGAAGGACCGGTTAATACAATGTAACTAATAAGTTTGCAGCGTTAACATACTTTTAGAGAACTTATTTGGGCTCCTTGCTTATTTCTTCAATTGTTTTACAAGTTCATTTCTTACAAAGTTTTTTATACTGATCCATGACCGGCTTTTCAATTCATCTGTTTTTTTAGCTTCTTCACACTCTTCTTTTCCTGGTATTTTTCGCAGTCGGTAACATTTTGCTAATTTTTTATGTACCATATCTATTTCTTCCATAGTCCATCGCTTTGGTGTAATTTTCCTCTTTTTGATAGGTGGCTCATGTTCTTTATCTGAATAAGAATATGCATATCATAAAAAAATTAAACAAGGACCATCATTATTGAATTACACAGTCAAAACAATGAACTAAATGATATAATCATCACCACCACTCTGCTCCCTGCAATGAGTCATCCATTTAATGGATGCATGCCAAGACAAAACAAAATCTGTATGAGACCCATGTACATGTAAGGATACATAACTGGATGGACGCAGATCTGAAAATCAAAATCTTCATAAACAGAGGAATTGCAGTCAAACATGGATGGCAAATCTATACAGACGGATGGACAAGTAGGTATATGGCAGCAACAATCAAAATATGCAGGCCTAAAAACCAAAATCTGCATGAATAAATGGGCGTGGACATAAACAGACGTTAAACGTGTATTCTCTAGAAAGTATGGGATAATGCACGATACTTGACAGGTAAACATCTTTTGCCAAAAGTTACCACCAGCATAATGTTAAAAAGAGGCCCAAGGGCCTTGATGCTGAGATGCCTAATACTGAGACTGCATGCTCTCTATAGGTTGTGTAAGGAAATTTCTTTCGTCGAATTGGCTAATATCAGGAGGCCAAGGGGCCTGTATCGCTCACTTGGAACATAGGCATTTTCACTAGTAGACTTTGTGCTTTATGGAAGAATCCAAAATAGCCACCAGACCATTTATCCGACAGTGTTAAAAGTGGCAAATTTGAAATCAGCATACACAAAAAACTATATAAAACCAATTTCGGCTTCAAAATCCATTAAGTAAAAAATTACAAAATGGGCCTAAGATGCTGGATCTGATTGGTGACCATGGTTTTAATGTACTAACTTCAGTTGAACAAAATGGCCCTTAGTCCCTAATCATATTTCCTAGACATAGACAAGATCCATTTACCGGTTCTGGAGTCATTTTCCCGAAAACTAGGTCATCCAAAATGGCCGTCAAAGCATTTGACCAATCAAGTTCTTTCGAACAAACTTGGTTCAGCCATTGCCAGAGAACGTTTCACAAGTTTTGAATCGATCTACCAAGCGGATTTTGAGGTTTAGACATTTCTAATGCTAAAAGATGCTTGCTCCAAATTGGGTTGAAATCTGCCAATTGGTTAGAGAGAAAATGACACTAAATTTTCCATTGCTTTACGATGGGAATATTTGGTGGGAAAGCAATCCAAGATGGCCACCAAATAGTTTATGCGACAGTTTCGAAAGTGGCAAATTTTAAATTATGACACCCAAAAACATATATCAAACCAATTTCGGCTTCAAAATCCATCAAATCAAAGAATCCAATATGTCCGCCAAACATGCCACCGTTTGCTTGATCCATGGTATCCATGTTTTTTGTACATATCAACTTCCCTTGAACAGACTTTAATGGCCTTAAAGTGCAGCACAACGGGCAGGCAAAAATCACTAATCGTGAAACAAATTTATTTCCACCAGTTTCGTGTTTCATTCAACAAAACCCGCAGGCTGATTGACAAACACTGCACACGTTGAAACAAAAACATAAATGAAACAAGGAAACAGCCCCGTAAGTCACATGATATCAAAATGGCAGCTTCACTAGACCATGCTGGCTCCATGGAAGTCGCCATTTTTTATGTCACGTGAATGTGATTTCGACTGATGATTGGTCATCGCTCTGTCATTGTTTCTCGAGTAGCAAAACGAGCAATGCACACGGCAAACCGTGTTTGTTCCGCAAAACGTCGTTTGCGAAATAGTGTACCGGTATCTGTTTCTGAGCACTGCAGACGAATGTTAAAGTTGACAGAAAAATGTTTTTGGATAACTCCGCTGTTATTCATCGAATCAGCTTCATTTTCATAATCCCTAAATTAGAGGAGTATGGGAAGATTTTGACCTAGTTTGATCTAAATCTGTACAGAAATAATAAGACATGCCACCATTGTTGACAACGTACAGATGGATGGGGAGTGATCGCTATAGCTCAGCTGACTGACAAGTCAGCTGAGCCAAAAAACAGTATGCCTCATTTTCTGGAGAGGGCAGGTTAAATATCAACTCGATATGTCGCTCTAAATATGCCAAAACATGCCGGTCAACTATTGTAGTAAAGTTAGCAATGCACATGTTAACATATTCCTTAAATGTCGTCATCACAGAAGTAGATTGCCCACGTCTCCAAAGATTGCGGGACAGTCCGCCACTGAGACACGAACTTGGTGAAGCCAGGTTTGAATTACACCTTTAACAGCTCGGCTACCAATCTCTGTTAGCCAAGCTGTTAAACGCACTGGAATTCAAACCCAGCTGTACTGAGTTTGTGTCTCAGTGGTGGACTTAGGACCCTCTAAATAAAGTAACAATCTTCTAGTTTTAAATAGCATGTGCTGTACATAGAACTCGAAATACATGTGTGCAAAGTATTAACTCGATGCCTCACACTCATAAGGTGCATACCTAATAAAACACAGATTTAAATTTTTCAGCAATAAATGAGAACATTAATTGTTTATAAAGCTTACCAGAATCATAGGTAGGGCTGGCATTGCTGGGACCAGGAGTTGGCTCGACCTCTTCTTCTTTGCCCTCTGAACAAGACTCTTCAGATACTACAATTCAGACAACAAAGAACAGAGTTAAACCATCATGTAGGCCCCAGCTGGTGATAAATGTTGATGCAGCACAATTTCAAAGTACCCAGAGGATTTAAAGAAGCTGAGGGAAATTTTTGAATTAATTTTGCTGAAAGCTGTTGTTGCCTAATGAAGCAACAGTTATCAGTCAAATTGTTTTCAAAATATTCAATAGCTGACTTGATATTGCTATTTTGAGATTTTGATTGAATTGATTCGACTTGTTGGATATCATGGGCATGTTGATGATTTTTTTTCATTGGCTTAAAATTCATGAATGCCAGATTTCATAAAATGTAAGAAAGCGATTATCTATAAAGTGATTATCTTTCGCTGATGGCCGGTTAGATATTTGCAAATATCACACATCATTTATGGATGGCTTATTCTGTCACCTGAACAGCTAACATGAGATGAGATTAGTTCTCCTTTTAAAGGCGCCTGGTTATCACACTGTTGGTTAAAAATTGTAATGAGACATCAGTTTTTGCAGGGCTTATAGTCAGTTAGATGATTATAGGATTTTTGTGTTAAAGAAAGACTTGACTTATCCCGTAAATGGTGCTTTACTGTTCAGCATTATGGCACAACAATTACAATCACTACCATAAAGTAGTCTGTTGGTCACTCAGTCGGTCAGTCAATCCATCAAATTTTTGGACATTTCTGACAAAGCTGCATAGGTCACAGCTATAGGGCATAGCTGCTTGGTCAATAATAAGTGAGACCATTAAGGGTAAATTTAATAAGATGGTAGGTTGCGGTAATCTGCTTTGGCTATCAATTATAATTCATGTCTTATATATTGTTAGGTTGGAATGTAAATGGCAGACAGCTACATGTATAATCAATGATTTTGCCACACGAATATTAATTTTAAAACTTGCTTTACTGTACGTGGACAAAAACCAGGTTTAAACCAGGTGTAAACATGGGTGAGTCTAGGAAGCTATTCGGGTACACTTAGGTGTTCAAGTTATTAGGCCTAAATGACAAGAGTTCATACTTGGGTACATACTCGTGTCAACCCACCTTGGTAGCTGGGTTCCTCGACATGTCAAGATCCAAGATAGGAGTGCCCAGTTAAATGCAATGAAAATAAATTAAGATTACCAAATTTATACTTAAATTAGCTCAGAAGTCATGAGTAATCATTTTACAAGCTCTGCATACTGCCAAGCAATGCTGGGTGCTATGCCGCCTCTCGCAGGTAGCTGTGAAGGTTTACTGCTGGTAATGAATGTGTTGTTAAATGTATCTGTACCAAGTTTCTCCTCTGATTTGTCGAGCAGGTTTAGCTAAATCAATGTTTAAACCTTATTGCATTCCACCCTAATTGTTTATAAAGCTTACCAGAATCATAGTTAGGGGTGGCATTGCTGAGACCAGAAATCGGCTCTTCTTCCTCCTCCTCCGAACAGGACTCTTCAGATACTGCAATTCAGACAACAATGAATACAGTTAAACCTGTATATTATATGCAATTGCTTGTGGTGTTACAGGACAGCTGGCCCACTTTGTCGTCTGTCCGCTGCGCTCTGGCTAGGGGTTTGGTATCTGGTAATGCTCACAAGGACCATTAGCATTTGAACCATTTGCATTTAAATACTGGTAGACATAATAGATAATTTTCGAAAAAAATCAAAGATGGCCACCAAAGAAAATGACCAATCAAAATTCTCGTTTGATATGTTTGATATGTGAAGCCTACCATGATAGGATCGTTCCACCCAAATTACATTGAAATTAGGCCACTAATTACAAATGTAAGGAGTAGCATTTTCAATGGTTCTGGAAAATTACAAAAGTATCCAAATGTCCACCAAAAAACTTGACCAACCAAAATTCTGAATAGTAGTTCTAAAGCCTACCAGTATAGAATCCTTCCCGTCAAATTTGGTTAAAATCCACCAAGTAGTTATGGATGAGATGCATTTTAACAATTTCGTGTAAATTTTTCATAAAATTTGATTGTCACCAAAGAAATCTACATAAAATGTTTTGAAAATAATTTGACTAGGATTTGTTACTGTCATATACATGTAGTAATAACAAATTCATTTCAATAAGAATCTTGAGAATAATTTTACTGAAAGCTGTTGCTACCTCTGACAGCATCAATAAAATCACTTTCAAAATGTTTAATGGATGTCCAGCATAACAGTGCTTCTAAATATCTCTATTAAATTCTTCTTTTGCTTTAGCAAAATGGTTAATGGTTGAACTTGAGCTAATCATTATTGCATTGTCCTTTACCAGCACACTGGTGTGAATTAGCTGCAGTATAATTGCCATGCAGTGATGCTTTAAGATGAGGCTAGACATGCCAAGCATTAGCTTACAAAGAAAAGAACTGTTCAGTGTGTCCATGACTTTACTTGCTATTGAAGTGGTACATGTATGTTGTTTTTAATCCATTTCATTTTAACTGTTAATATTTAGTCTGAGTTTATTTTGAAAAAAATCAATGTTTACATATATCATCAGATGTTAAAAAATATTCATTATGTTTCAAATTCAGCTCATTTTACACAAGGTTGATTAATATTTTGCTAGTCAACTTAGCTACCTGCTTTTGTTCAATTCAAGTTTGATCTTAACTGGACCACATTCTTCCTGTATTCTGAGAAAGATGTTTTCAAATTATGAAACATGCTGAATATTTTGAAAACAATTTGTCTAAAATTTGTTGCTTGCTTATGTGGCAATTATTTTCAGCCAAAATGTTTTCAATATACATGTAACCAGTAGGGAAATTATAGCTGTATTATAGCTAGAGACATCTATGTGTGAATTACATGTAGATAAACCTTTATTCTTCTAATGTTCAAAAGTTGCATTGCTAAGATAGAAACAACATAAAGTAGCATTGTTTCTCAAACCTACACCAGTATTTCTTGTACTGCCTCTGTAAGAGTTAAATCTTTGACATTGGGTTGGATAATGGTTAAGTATCAATTAATTGAATAATTGCAATTATTTCTTTGAAATAATCGCAATTATAAAAATTGCATAATCGTGCAAGCCTACATGTACATGTAGGTCCAGTATGATTAACCAAACATCAGATATTACCAAAAAGTTGAGCGAAACTCAAATTGGATGACGCCGCCGACGCCACCACCATCGTCACCAGTGCAGCCGCCGCCGCACCACTGCCGCCGGACGACGTGCACGGTATTGCAATAGCTCGTTTTACTTCATAAGGTCATGCTAAAATCATGAATTTTTGCTTGTGTTACTGTACTTTAGCAGTGTGCTGTGACTTGAATGAAATAACCATCTGTCCTTAGTGACCACATTTTGATGGTCCTCAAAACCATCAAATAGACAGCTTTGACTATACATCAAACAAATGGCCCTAGGGTAATAATGGCCAGCAGTAATGCAAATTTCCATACAATATATAATATTATCCTTTACTATCCTACTATACTTTGCCTATAATACAACTGAGATAACTTAACATTTGGGTGGGACAAAAAGCAAATTAAAAATGTAAGATTGGTGGCATAAGAAAATCAAATTAGGGGCATTGAAAAGCAATTTTATCTTACAGAGTTCTTTTACAACATGTAGTCTCATCAGAAACAGCTTTAGTCCCTTTTGATTTCGATAGGCACAAATGATTCCCTAAGTTTTAAATCAATGAATCAGTCAAAGCTAGAGATCTATGACATTATCTATTTCTAAAGATGGATCTATGATGGACATACTAGATTTTCTATCCAGACCAATATCGAAGAGAATCCACACCATATCTCACTAAAGTTATCATTAAGTTTTAATTTAAACCTTCAAATGTACCGAGAGTTCTAATCATACATGTTGCATTATTGTTTATAATAGGAAAGTTTACAGTTGCGGCTTTGGCTTAAATTATTCAAGAAACAAGATCAAACGGATTAAGTGGTTGATTGTTCGTATGTACATGTAGGCTTTTCCATTGTGCTCTTAAAGTTACAATGTTATAATGGCAGGTCAGAATTAGGGAAAGCTAGGCAATTCAGCAGAAATTGGTGCAGTATAACAATTGTGACATGCTAATAGTAGTTTTGTCAGAAATGTGAAAATTTGATGGACAAATCGACTTACATACTAATTGTTAGTCACAACTAAAAATGCCAACCCACATGTATTTAACACTTTAACCCTCGAATTTGTTCAAGAAAATTTCAATTTTCTCATAGAAAATGCCCATTTGCAGACCAAGAGAAGACTATTTTTGGAAATTTACCACAGAAATGACATTCATTCCAGTGGTAAATTTTCAAAAATAGTCTTCTCTTGGTCTGTAAATGGACATTTCTCAAGACTACTGTATAAGTAATTTTTGGCTGATATGAGGCTTAAAGGGTTAATGCTTAATTAGCACTAGTATCTACCTTCATCATTTTCATCCAGCGTTATCTCCTCCAGAGTTTTGCCACTGAGATTTTTCAGAGTGCCTTTATTGAAAGCCATCAATAGTTTTCCTACTTTTGCACACTGCAGCACATCTTCGGGCAATCTGTAGAATTGTCTGTGTATACGTATGTCATGTCCAAGGAATTCAGCTAGAATGTCCATTTCATTTTCCTTTAAGTTTATAAGTTGGGATAGGGTAGCAATGTTCTTTCGTAGTCGCGTTGACGTGAGAGACTCTGGAGACTTACACAAAGCCGCTTTTGCTATCTTAAGGACACAATCTCGACTTCTTAGGTAACCATTAGCAGAATTTGCAAAAAGATACAGATTACTACTAAGTATTCCACCCGTCTGTCTTGTTTGAATCAAGATATCTATGGCGTCATCCATATCCTTTGTCAATAAGACGGGAACCTTTCTTCCTTTCTTACCCCTAATTTCAACTCGCGAAAAGCTGTGAATTAATTTCTTTTCAACAGCTGATAGGCAATTAACCACCTCGCCCTCGGGCTCTGTCCGACGAACATTGTAGATATCTAAGTGCATTCTTTCTACTTCCCCGCTTCTACGTCTGTTAAAAGTTATAAGTTTAACCAAGCACAGCTTTGCCAAGTGTCGCCATGATTCACTGTCAACAATGTGATTACGCAATTTAGAAACAGACTGTTTTATCTGTGTATCCATATATCTATGAAGTGCAACAACATCACTGGTGAGAGGAATGATTTGTGCCTTATTCCACCTTCTCTCATCGAGTGTGGATAAAGCAGTAAAAGATATCTCAGAGTTCCACTCAAGTTTATATAACCGCAGAAAATCTTCCATTTGCTTTTTCTTTGGTTCATCATCATCTCGTATTGCCTTTCCAATCATGAGATTTGCGCATGCGCTTAAAGAATTGCCTAATTTTAAGGCTAAAGAAGGTGTACTTATGTTGCCTTCACTATATCCTGATACAGATTTCACAGCTTCAATCAGGTGTGAAAAATTTCTTGGTTTCAAGATATCTGATAACACAATTATATTTTTGCTTATAGATCTCGCAGTTAATAGCAGTCTTGCTAATTCACGCAATCGGGCTCGGATAACCTGGATCATGTGTGTTGTTTTTTTATGTTTGACTAAAAGCTTTGCTGCAAACTGTACTATAAGATCATCTGAACGGGCACATAAGCTTATGTGATCCACGTTCATGCCTGTAAACACAGGTTTCAAATCATTTTGCAGATTGAGACTACTTGGTAGCATGAGTAGTCCTTGTCCTTGATGTTGATGTTTCGTCTTTGATTTATCTGTGACCATACGCTTATCACATGACTTAGCATGTCTATATAAATTAAACGAAATCTAGGATTTCTTTTTTCACGAGAGAGTTGATACTTACCTCCCTAATACTTTTGATATTGCTAAATATTGGCTTTCACTCAATAAACACTCAGATTTAAAACAGTTAGGTGCCCCTACTGGGCAGGGAGTCAGAGCGTAGTCTGGCGGATGCCAGCCCCACCACCGCGCATGCGCAGACTAGCACTTCCTCTGACTAGATTATTGGCTGACACACATGCAACTATTAAGAGCCTGAAGACCGAGCCTCTGTGGGGTGGAGAGGCCGGGTCCGTATCTAGGGAGGTAAGTATCAACTCTCTCGTGAAAAAAGAAATCCTAGATTTCGTTTATTTCACTTCAAGAGTATACTTACCTCCCTAATACTTTTGATATTGCCAGAATTCGAAAGTGAATCTGGCGGGAGGGAGGCGAGGTCAAAAGACCAGCTCATCCCAATACGCTTTTCTGCGTTTAAGGCACTTAAACTTCTGAAACTGTAAGAAAAAACAGTCAGGATTTGACTAACCATCGGATAACACTACCGATGTATGAGAGATGACCGAATGTCATATGCGCTACCCCCCCCCTCCTTCCTGGGAGGAAGAGTCGCCTGACCTCAATGTCCTATACGCTCTCTACGTACAAGTGCCATGTACTACAGGACAGAGACGAAAAAGCTCCATTTTCGTAACTCCCAACAATGAACCACACAAATACACAAACCATCACCATATTAATAACGGGTAATCGTGACAATACAATCAACAACGGACAACACACGAACAAGACTGACCTTGTTGAAATGGCTGCTGACATCATCTTCCCATTGGTAAAGACTGATGCAGGCCCAAAAAAGTGGGTGTTTCCATAAATTAATTGTGAAATATATAAGTAATGAGGAAAAACCTCCTCAAAAAAATATAAACCGAGTTATTTTTTCAAAATCGACAAGGCGAGAGGATTAGAGGTGTCACGGAGATAATGGTCTGTAAAACTTGACTCACAGTGCCACTGAGCCACCGACATAATATCATCCACAGGGACCCCATTAAATAGGGCCGTGGATGTCACTACGCCGCGGACACTGTGAGCCTTGGCCACGTCAACCTGCTTCCCGGTGGCGGATTTATGGCAAAACTGAATGCATTCCACAATCCACCTGGAAATGGTGTCCTTAGAAGCCCTGCCATGGGGTTCAATATATGACAACCATAACGCTGACTGGTCGGTGCGCCACTCTGCCGTACGTTGTTTGTACCGGCGCAGCGCCCGGACGGGACACCATGCTTTAGAATTAGGATCATATCTAGTTAAAGCAGGCAAAATAATAGGTTGACCTGGATATTTCAACGACTGATTTTTAGCCAAGAAATTAATCCTAGGTAGCAGCTTAAGGCCTTCCCCTGAAACCACAAAACGGTCATCCTCGGCTGATAAGGCATGAATTTCACTCCTACGCCTAGCCGAGGCCGCAGCAATTAAAAACACAGTCTTCAGTGTTAATAGTTTCATAGAAATGGAACTAAGTGGTTCAAAAGGCTTATCACCTAGTACTTGAAGCACTAGCGATAAACTCCAAGACGGAATCACAGGTGGATTCCTTGGTCTTAGATTGCCCATGCCTTTAATTAATACATTTAATGTATTCACTTCATCACTTCCCCTCTTAGCCAAGCAAGGAATAACAGACATTAATGCTGACTTATAACCAGCAATAGAGTTAGGCTTGAGGCTATAGGCATCATAGAGGTGACAGAGGAAATCAGCTACTACTTGAATAGATGAATCCATTGGATCAATACATCTTTTTGAGCACCATTCTGCAAATCTGTTGATTTTATAATTATATGCTCTGGAGGTTGACCCCCTCCTGGCTTTGGCCATAAACATGGCTGCTTGCTCAGAAAAGCCCTCCTTAATTCTAGATTCCTTGACAACATCCACGCAGTCAATCTGAACATTGACGGATTGTTGTGAAGGGCCTTGCCCTGGAAGATAATATCGTCCATCAGAGGCAGAGGAACCGGATTGCAGACCAGAAGGTCCAGCAGATCCGTATACCATGATCGGCTTGGCCAATCCGGGGCGATCAGAAGCACTTGGCATTCCTCTTGTCTGATTTTCTGAAGAATTTTTGGAATCAGGATTGCTAGAGGGAATGCGTATGCATACATTCTCCCCCAGCTGATAGCTAACGCATCTGTTGCGAAAGCGCTTGGATCCGGAATCGGAGAGACGTACGTCGTCATCTTCGCATTCTTCTTCGTTGCGAACAAATCGATGTTGGGTTTCCCCCAATGGTCGAACAGACGATCCGCCACACATTGATTTAGTTGCCATTCCGTGGGTAAAACACTCATCCTTCGGCTCAATGAGTCTGCTAGCAGGTTTAACCTTCCCGGAATATGAACTGCTTTCAAGGTAATCTGGTGATCCAGACACCAACAAAGCAGTTTCCATGTCATCATACAGAGACTGGGCGACTTCGTTCCGCCCTGGCGGTTTATGTAAGTCACAACTGTTGAGTTGTCTGAACGAATAAGAACAATCTTGCCCTGAACTTTCTGTAAGAAATGTTCCAGGCCCAGGACTACTGCTTTTAGCTCCAGTAGATTTATATGTTCCTTTGACTGTTCCAGATCCCAAAGCCCTGATATCGTGGACTCTTCCAGGCAAGCTCCCCAGCCCTCCATCGATGCATCTGTTTACACAGTCACCTGAGGGTGGGGAGGGGTTAGCAAAACCCCCGGCAAGAGATTCTCTGTATTCAACCACCATTGCAGGTGGTGAATCAGAGGCGCCAACACTGACACATTCGAGTCCAGCGAACCTGTACTCTGGGTCCATTGTGTCATGAGAAATAACTGGATCGGCCGCCTGCGTAAGGCGGCCTGAGGAATGACTGGTTCCAATGAAACCATCAACCCCAGCATTCTCAAGTAAACCCGTGCCAGGACATGACGACTGTCGCACACTGACTGAATTAATGAGATGAGTTTCTGAACTCTCTCCTGAGTAGGATAAACATATCCTGTCTCTAGATCGAAGAACATCCCCAGGTAAACAAACTTCTGGGATGGAGTCAGCTCTGATTTTGGGAAATTGATCATCCAGTCTAAGTCTGTGAGAGTTTTCAAAACAATCTCCAGATTGGCCGACAAACTTTCCCGGGTGTGCGCTTTCAACAGCCAGTCGTCTATGTACGTGTGGACTGCTATGCTTCTCCTGCGGAGGTATGCTGTGATCGCAAGAACCACACGGGTGAAAACCCGAGGAGCCGTGGAAATTCCGAAGGGCAACACCCTGAATTCCCACTATCTGCCCTGGAATGCAAATCTCAGGAAGCGACAGAAACTCCCGTGGATGGGGATGTGGAAATAAGCGTCCTTCAAATCTATCGACGCCGTCCACATCCCCCTCTCCAACCCCGCCAACACCGAGCGCACCGTTTCCATCTTGAAACTGGGCGTCTCGATGAACTTGTTCAATGGCTTGAGGTTGAGAATCGGTCTCCACCCTCCGGTGCGTTTTGTTACTAAGAACAGGGTTGAATAGAAGCCCGGACACCTTTGTGCCGGCTGAATAGCTCCTTTTTGTACGAGGGAATTTATCTCCTCCTCGATACACAACCTTTGCTCTGGATCTCTCGGAATGGGAGTCCAGACTGGCACTAGAGACAGTCGCGACGGCGGGCCTGTCATCCACTCTGGATGATACCCGACGGAAAGCCATCGCAAGACTAAACGGTCCTGAGTTAACCGTTCCCATTCTTGCATGTGGTCGGCTAGCCGGCCTCCCACCGGTCCACCTAGGGACCGCGGTGGACACGAGGCATGCAAGAGCGGCACTGTCTCCCTCGCCATACACACCGGAGTGGTTCTTACCGCGGTAAGCGTCCTGTCAGGACCGATAACCACGCCCAGATCCTCGCGCGCCCCGCCCCGCCCCGCGCGCACCTTGGTGCGCGGGCGGCTGCCTGGCTGATGGCGCCTGAGGAACCTGCACCCCCCTCGCTGCTGGCCGAATCGCACGCGGCCGAGGCCGACGCTGCGACGGTGGCTGGCCTCTGACTTGGCCAGCACCACCTCGAGCCTGCAGGGGACGATACGCAGGGGCCGCGGCGCGAACGTTAGCACGACGCAGCACCTCAAACTGCTCGCGCAGCGCCCTCTGGTTATTCACCAGGATGACCGTCTCCTGGAGGTGGCGACATCCCTCACCTCCAAAAAGACCAGGACCCGTCATAGGCGTACGGAGTAGCCTATTGTACAGGTCCTGAGACGGGCACAGATTGTCCAGGGCAAACGTGCGTCTTGCCCGGACACTCCTGGTCACCGCCCGAGTCATACAGTCCAGCGCCAGGTTAATACCATCCTGGATGGCTCGCTGGACCGTGACCGGACTTGGCTGGCGCGATGCGGATGCCGTTACTACCCCCTGTAACAGCTGGGAGACGTGGGACAGAGCGGCAATCGAAGCCCTCCCACTCTCCTCCGCATCACGCAACGCGGTATTCGCCGAACGCAACGCGTTCGAGCACAAGACCCCCGTGTCAGAACGGGAGCCTGGCCGCGCATCCTCACCCAAAGCCGCGCGGTCATCCACGCTGGGCTTGGGTACCACACCGTACCGCTGGTAATCCAGGGGCACGATGCGACAACGCCTGGCCACCTCGCGAGGGGCCTTCGCGAGACGTCCACTCGAGTTAATGGACGACTCCGCCGCCTTGAACATGTCAACGACATGCTCCGCCAGCGGCAGAGAAGGCATAGCGTTAGCAGTCGGTTTCCCAGCTAACCACGGCCTGTGATCACGCTGGCTAGCCGACTGCTCCACGGGCAGATCAGGCCTAACGCTTACCAACCACTGGCAAGCGTCAGACCAATCCTCCTCCGTGGCTAACTGCGAGCGCTCTACAAGACGGGGTCCTTCGTCTTCCTCCTGAGCGCAAGCAGCAGAGCTTGACGGCGGGTACGCTGATACACCTGGCAAGCCAGGGAAAACATGCGGGCCTGACAGCACCGGCATGACAATATCACTGGTTTGACCAGGAGCAGGCACCGTGGCAGAGCGCGGGGTATATACCGCCCCACCACGGGCCCGGCCAGCACCAGCAACACCCTCGGCAAGCCGAGGTATGCGGTACCGCTGGCCATCAGCAGCGCCCTGGGCCACCACCTGAGCCGCGGACTCTACTCCAGGGTGAGTAAAACCGTGGAAGAAGCCGCCTGTATTCCCTGCGAGGGGTGCACAAACGTCTTCATCCATGTCCACGTCGTCAGACGGCGACCCTAGCAGGTAATCCTCATCACCCTGGTCAGAAAGATTAGACCCCGGGTCAGCAAAGAGAGCTAACCCGGGCTGACCAGGAACGGTGCCATAGGAGGTACTGGCCACCGCGGCGTGCGGATACCCCTGGACTGATAAGCAGCCCGCGGGTTCCAGCGACAACCGTCCACGGTCCCCTCTCGGCGCGGCAATAAGCCTGCTGCCAGGGTCGTGGAACGCCCCCTCTAATGGGGCCACCTCTGAATCGTCGAACAACGGAAGCGGTCTAAGGAAAACCGATCCAGAGGCGGGGATTACCTGCTCCGAAGCCGATGATGAGGACAGTAAAGGATTTGGTCCAGGAAGCATGCCACGAAGCAACCCTGGAACCAAATCCTTTATTGTCCTCTTCATCTCTCCCAACATCTCGGTCCGGAAGGCCTCCATATCCACCGCGGACGAGACCTTCCCCTTACCCTTCCTACTTACAACCTCTCGTTTCCGCTTCTTCTTCTTCTCCTCCTCTACCACCTTGTCCGTCGCCTGTAAGCAGCACAAGAATTCGGACATTAACTCGCCCCCCCAGTGCTTACATATGTCACAATTAACCAAGGGACCACAAGGGCTACATTGATAGCAACGATGAGGCCAGAACTTATCAGGTAGAAAACGTCCACAGGACGCGCAACCCGGTCCCTGAAACAGGGCAAAGGACAAGGAGTATGAGCAAACTAGTTAAGCTTAGACACTCAAACCAACTCAAAGAGAAGGAAAACGATCATAAAGATCAATATACATCAGAAACCAGCATAGCGACTTGAATTGCTGATAAATACATAGCCAGGCTGATTATGACGTCATTAATCCCGTGACAGGAAAAATTCGATCCCAACAAAACATCCAAGTGCAAGGACGAATTGTATGCTGAATGGATACGTCGACTACACAACCATCAGATACATATAGATAACTCTTTTCTGGCAAAAATGTTAATTATCTCCCTTTGCTTACTATAATTAACATCACCACATTATCAATAACTAGATACCTGACACTTTGTATAGACAAACCATCCAACGTGACGAACCGGAGAACTCCACCATCTGCACGCCTCTTAACTCTCTCCACCTCATGGGGAAGGAATTGGATCAAGAGGGCAAAGTGAGAAGACCTTTATACTAGGCCTCCAACTCACTGGACATAATTTTTCATTTGGTTAGATAACCTAACAGTGTTAGTAGGAAATGGAACCATGGTGGAGAGAAAACTAACTCTCTGCTGCTGTGATGCCACCACCTAGCGTCATACAGACCTGTGGACATAAACAGAAAGAGAAATTAGCCTTAGGTAGCACCGAGTTGACATAAACCAACTAATCACGCTTATCACGGTAAACGCGAGTCCCGGAAACACAATACACCGGGAAGAAAACTCGCTAATTTTACTAGAAGTCACCTGATTTAAAGGTCCTAAGTCCTCCTTTGGCGAAGTGTTCCTTCCTGCCATCCAAATCAGAGACTATCACTCCAAAATAACACCACTTAAACAGTTTAAGAGTAAGAAAAAGCTTATGCACAAAAAGACATGTGTGATCTCTCTGCCAATAATCTAGCAAAGAGGTAGTGCTAGTCTGCGCATGCGCGGTGGTGGGGCTGGCATCCGCCAGACTACGCTCTGACTCCCTGCCCAGTAGGGGCACCTAACTGTTTTAAATCTGAGTGTTTATTGAGTGAAAGCCAATATTTAGCAATATCAAAAGTATTAGGGAGGTAAGTATACTCTTGAAGTGAAACACGCTTATGAAAGAAAGCCAAGCAATAGTTGCATGGTAAATATTCTGTATGTGGTTTAGGATTTGATAGTGATTTCTTGGTAATAATAACTCCACGTTTACTTTTTAAAACTGAACAGTTGTGAGCATAATCACCTCTATTTCTTAGATCACTTATCATTTCATTCTTTCGTTTTTTATCTAAGGTAAGCAGATGTTGTACTTCGATTTCATTCTTATGTTTTTCGTAAAAATGACGTGGTAACTTTGAAAATCCTTTCTTACAATAAACACAAATATGTTGTTTGTCCCACACCTTTATTCCGTTTTTTTGATTAAAAGCTTTTACGAAGATTTCAGCATCATCAGATGTCTGTTGTGGTACAATTTCACTCCTGTCACTAGAAACAGGTGTACTTGGTTCAGTAGAGCACTGCAAACCTGGCCATGTCTGCTGAAGTATAATTTCACTCCCATCACTATCTGAATCAGTAGATGTAGAACTGTTACTGAAACAGATACAATATCAACTTTGATCAACATTAGGAACAGGAATATTTACCCACTAAGTTAGCAATAATTAGACAATTTACTCAGTAATATATAATACAAGAGGTATCAGAAGATACCAAATATCTCGCCTTTTTAAGTTACCGCAGGACCCGGCTGCTGCAGGACGAGTCTGCCCTGGACTATATATTCTGCGAAAAAATAATGTCCAAGCCATGTACATACAACAAGAGCTATCAGAAAATAGCAAACAACTTACCTGTATATTAATTGAACATCATAGGATATGATGGACTACTGGATAGTCTCATTCTGAAATTTGACAATCCACTTGTCGATTCAAAATACTCATGGCACTACCCATCTGGCAAGCATAGCTTTGTAGAAGCCTAGCTTGGAGACTGAACCATAAAGCCTTGCAGCCCGGTAGTAACCTGCAGTACAATGACTACTGGCATACCAAGACTGATCGAAAGGCAAATGGTCCAAACATAAGCAAAGTTAATAGCCTGGGAAAAAAAGAAACATTTTCAAAAGCAAGTACATTAATATGATGCAGGCTACATTTGAGAAGACTATATAGCAAATCAAAACATTTTAACTAAACTGGATAAGTCTTTTCTGATTAAATTGTCATTTGAAAAGACATTAATCAAAGCATAATAAGCATAACCTGGATGCAAATCAGCCAAAAATAAGCAAAGACTAAACCCAGTAAAAACGTCAAATTTGTCAAAATCTATGTCTTTTTGATGTGGACTAGTCCTCAGCATCATATAGAACACATCTGTGAAGCTTTACTCAAATCGGACAACACCTTCTGGGTGCAAATGTTGTTTAAAAAAAGCTTAACGCAGCCAAAACCTATACCTGGCTATATATCCTGCAAACAAATCAGCCATAAAATAATCAAAGTTCAACCGCTGAAATGATTTGGGAAAAATTTGAAAGTCTATTTATTTTTTATGAGGACTAGTCATAAGCATCGTATAGAACAAATCTGTGAAGTTTTATTCAAAGCGGATAACAACTTGAGGGTGCAAATATCATTTTAAAAAGCTTAACCTGACCGGACACCAACGCCAACATGTTTTCCCCTCTCCCAAAATCTCTTTTTTCACTTCGTGAAAGGCGAGATAAAAATGAATGCCGGTCTTTTCGCCGATATGCTGTTTCGACGATAGACATTTTGCCAACACTTTGTCAGCCGAATGGTAAGAGTTTTCACAGACAAGATGAATCAAAATTCTGAATGGAAGTTCGACCATAGGATCCCTCCAGCCACACTTGGTTGAAATTGGTCAAGTGGTTAATGAGGAGTAGTGGTTTAAAGCAAAAGGTGACGTACGACGGACAGATGATGGATGGACGACGGATGGTCGACAGCATAAACTCACTTGGCCCTTCGGGCCAGGTGAGCTAATAATATTGGAGCCCTCGAAATTCACCACAGCAATCAGTAAAGCCATGGAAAAAGCTGTGGTAAACTTAATTTTCCACATCAAAGTACGGTTCTACAATTCACCAAAATCGAACAAAGAATATAATTGATGAAATTTGAAAAAATGCTGCAGTACATGTAGTGCTATGGCGAACCAGTTCTGCCACAGTATTCTTGTGCAGTGGCAAAATTGTCTGAATTTCCAGGACTGATATTGCATTCATATATGTGTAAATTTGAGGCAAAAACTTAAATTTGGGACAGCAACAAGAAAGTTTTGGTCACAAAATGAACACATTTAGATATGAAACATCACAGGCAAAAAATCCTGAGTGGAAAATACAGAAATTTAAGTCATATGAAAATATTTGTGCCCAAGACACTAAAATTTACAATCTAAACGCGCAGTGCTTTGATGGAAGTAACGCAATTAAAGAATATGATCGGTTGGCCAATCAGATTCAAAATCATTAAATTTGTATTTAGCAGGCCCCAAATCCTATATAGTATCTTGCCATTTTCTTTGTCAAAAACAATCAATTAAGAAATGTTCAATTTTAATTGGTCTAAGGGTATTGAGTACATATGACAGGGTTCATACACCTTACTGTGTTTGAAATTCTATGACTTCCTTGACTTTTCATGACCAAAATTAAGAAATTCCATGACCTGCAAGAATTAATATCTAGGAAATTTTTATTTATAACGCAGCTACATAAATTACGATCAGTGTTATAATGCAAAATGTCTGAATATTGTGTCTATAAGCCATGCTTTGATAAGCTGTTGTCGTAATTTTTACTCAACCAAGGTGACAGCCGAAATTTATGCCAACAAATTTCTTTTATTTTGCATGATTACCATTTTCCATGACTTTTCCATGACCTTTGATGAAAAGTGCCGATTTTCCATGCCTTTCCAGGCCTGGAATTTTAATTTTCAAATTCCATGACTTTCCAGGATTTCCACGAATGCTGATATAAGTACTTGAAAATGTATTTGAGTACAGAGCACATCTACCCCAACCCTGATATAGATATTAAATCGCAAAATCTTACTCTGAATCAGCAGGTTTCCATTCCATGTCTCTATCATCCTCTAAATCTTCAGAGCTAGAACATCCATCTCCACCTAAAAACGAATACAGTTTAGAATGTTATGAATTATCTTATGAAAACAAGATGATAAATAAAATGTTAATCTAAATAATAAAAAGTGACTTGATTGTGTATCAATGTAATTTATCACCGGGATTAATATTAGTTAGATGATATGTTGAAGACTGCAGAGGATGCATCAAGATGACTGTGGTGGAGGAGAGAGAAACAATGGAGACCCAAGCTGGCGCTTGATCAACCCAGTTAGTGCACTATTATGAAGATGTACATGTAGTATTCATAAGTGCAGAAACATCTAATGATTAATGCAGAATACTGGTGGAGCCAGCACCACCAGGAAGACCTACAAGTAAGACGTATTACAATTTAAAAATTCCTCACAAAGCATGTGTCTCACTTGGATTGACACATTCCACAGAAATCCAAATCTGCATGGACAAGCAAACATACAGGTAGATATATAGATGGACGGACAGCTGACACATGTTTAAGTGGATGCATGCATGACAATTATGAGTGATAGCAGAAGTTAATGGTTACATGCAGGGCTGTTCGATTATGCCAATAAATAATCGATTAGGATGTCTGGTAAATAAATGATTTAATCGGATAATTGATTATTTAATCTTGGAACTTTGGTAGTATCAACTGCTTAGTGAGAGAGGGGGGTAATAATAATAATAAGCATTCTGTAAGTATTGCTCCACAATACATCTCTCCTACCGGATGAGATATATGTTATTTTTGCAATGGTTCAACTATTTTCAGCAAACTAAAAAAGCGACATAATTACACCAGAAATTGATGAAAACCTGTGCAAAACAAAATTGATCTGTAACGTTTTATAACAAGAATGTGCAGTGGGAAAATTTAGTGCCGACAGGAAAAACAAGGTCGATAGAATTTCAGTAGGTGCAGGTGATGCATGCAAAGTAGGTCATGCTGAGGTGACACTCACCTACATTTTCTACATTACATACTGTAAAGCCTACACGTGTGTCATTCATGCACATGGTTTTCTTCAAATAACATTTTAATTTGGTCGCTGTGGCCTTGACCTTTGACCTTTGGAGCCCAAATTCATCTCACCTCTTCAGGAGACCACATGCAACCTTTCACCCAATTTTGGTCACGATTCCTGCAGTAGAACCGGAGTTATTAAATATGTCGCAAATAAGCTTTTTATAGGGACCGACCGACTGGCGGACTAAGACATAGCAGTTTATTGAGCTGTTCACGCAGGTAAAAAAGATAAGTTATAAGCCAAAAGGGGTATAATTCCCTAAAACATTTACAAAAATGTTTGAATCTCGAACTTGCTCTGGACTCCTTATAATAAAGCAATGTACCCAGTTTTAGTTGAATATCTTGCACGAGTGCGAAAAAAACGTGCGGAAAACTATTTTTTTAATTTCATTATTCAAAAGGGGGCATAATTCCATGAACAAGAGCTATCAGAAGATATCAAATATCTCGCCTTCTTATGTTGCCCCCAGGACGCTGCGTGCACTGGACTAAGAAATCTGTGAAAAAATATCATCCAAGCCAGGTACATACATGTATTTAGAACCAGAGCTATCAAAAGATAGAAAATACATGTAGCTTACCTGTATGTTAATTGTACATCACAGGATACGATGGACCACCAGATACAGTATCATTTTGAAATTTGACAACCTCCTTGTTGAAACAAAATACCCAGGGTACATTCTACTCAACGGACAAGCATAGCTTCGGAGAAGCAAAGCTTTAAGACTGAACCATAAAACCTCACTGCCTGGGAGTAACCTGTAGTACAATGACTACTGGCACACAAAGTCTGACCGAAAGGCAAATGGTACAAACATAAGCAAAGTTAATAGCCTGGGAAAAAAAGAATCATTTTCAAAATCAAATACATTAATATGATGCAGGCTACATTTAAGCATCCTATATAGCAAATCAAAACATTTTATCCAAGCTGGATAAGTCTGTGCTGATTGAATTGTCATTTGAAAAAACATTAATGACAGCATAATAAACATAACCTGGATGCAAATTATTCGTAAAACAAAGTCTAAAGCCAGTAAAAATATCTCCATCTATTTATATTTCATGTGGACTAGACCTAAGCAGCGTAAATCTGTGAAGTTTTATTCAAAACAGATAACCCCTTGTTAATGTAAATGTTGTTTGAAACAAGAACGTGAACGCCTGATATGTCACGCCCCTGGCTTTTAGTATTATAGTATTCTAATGTAGCGTATGTGCTTTGAGTAGTTAGCCTTTAGATCCAAATCATTTTGACACCTATGGAATCACAAAATTCTTATCATTCTCCAATGACCATTTTGGTCTAAATGAGTAGTATTTATTTAGTCTAAGCTGTCAGTTGTATATTCAAATACTTGCTTTAAGGATGCCAAAATTAATTGAAACTCAATATATCCCAACTCCCTGACTCCTTAAAAGCCCTTGAAATGGGTTTGCAACCTTGTGCATAGATTCTGGTGGTTTGTGAATTTTGTAACACACTAAATTTTGCCAAGGCCCTTCCCCATCAGAAACTTGACATCTAAATATCTATTGCTAAAGATGTTCGGTTCCGGCAAACAAGGGAACCTCACTGACACAACTGCCATTAAACCTCTAACTACACTGCAAAATTTTAAAATTATTGTATGTACATGTACATGAAAATCATGCTTGTAAGCTTGCCATGAAAGCAGTTTAGCTGCCGTATGCCGCAACAATCTTCCTTTAAACAACATTGTAATTTCAAAGAGTTTGTATTATGCATTAGCCAGATGTTTATTCAAAACCTTCAAAATAGAGACAATAAAATAATTCAGATCATACTTCAGTATAAGACCTACTCTTTAGTTCAGCACCTGCTTCAACTGCTGTCGCTGACATATCAAGAGACTGCCATTTCTCATCATGATTGCACACTTGAAGGGCTTTAGCCTATAATAAATCAACCGATATACTGCATATTTTTGTCAAAGAATCGATCACGATGTCCAAAAGCAAATATCTTGCAAGTCTATGGTAGTGCTTAGTACATGTAATGCTGTCAATTAGAAATGCCAAATTTAACAAAATAGTGAACCAATCCTAGCTGGCTTGAATATGGGTGCATGATGGCGAGTTTCGTATGATGGATAGATGCGTGGCGTTGTGTGGTGGTGTGTATATGGATTGTGAATTTGAATTCTAAAGTCCCAGTATCTCAGTTTCAAAGCATACCTACATGATGTAAGTTGTTGGATATCTTAAAACGAATTTGTCTCGAAACTGTTGCTACCATAGACAGCAACAACCTCTAGTGAAATTAGTTTTGAATTATGTAATAGGCCGTCAAGATTATGTGGTATATGCATGTGGACTGTAGTGATGAGATAGTTAAACAAAAATAATATACTTACATCTACATGACATGTTGTGGGTAATGATGATGCTATGGATGATGATGATGACATCAACGGCAAATACGAATCACTTTCAATAGGCTGCACAGTAGTTATACTACTACTGTTGATATCAGAAATTTTATCATTGGAAAAACTTGAAGCCAATGCTGTATTCGATATAATGGAGCTTCCTGTATTTAGGAAATGATGAGATTGCACTATAGCTGCCGAGGGTGATGGTTGTGACACACATGTAGATGAAATCGATGTCCTCCCGAGTTGTTGTTGTTGTGCTTGTGAAGAACACTGACGAGACAATGACACTGTTGCCGCGCAGCCAGATTGCCTAAAATTATTTACAGATGAAGATGGACTATACTGAACAGTGGAGAAAGCTGCCGGTAGGAATTTAATGATGGCCTCCGTTGCCCGCTGAGCTGCAATCGGGGTCGTAACAGCAAATGCTGATTGTGACTGTAGTTCAGTACTAGAAGATGATGATGTGGTTGTTGATGCATAGTCTGTCTTGGTTACAGAAGACAGATTCTGTGTAACTCGTTTGATGGATAATGTCTTTTTACCACTATTTAGAGATGCCGACACAACAAGGCTATCACAGTGGGGAAGGCCTAACTTGTCCGGTTTTAGAACAACTTTAATTTCCCGATCAATCCCTGCTTTCTGATCTTCATGAGCATCAGTAGTATCCACGTGGTTAATCTGAAAGCATCAAAAAACTATTTTTAGCTCACCTGGACTGAATGGCCAAGAGAGGTTATGCCGTGGCGACCGGCCATCATCTGTCCATTGTCCATCCGTAAGCCAACTTTTGCTTTAAACGACTCCTTCTCAAGAACCACCAGGCCAATTTCAATTATATTTGGGAGGAAGCATCCTTAGGGCATAGGGATCCAAGTTTGTTCAAACGAAGCCAATCGGCCAATTTGGCAACCGGCCATCTTGGATAAAATCTTCTCCGAAACCGCTTGGCGGATGGATTCAAAACATAGGAAACATCATCTAGGGACGTAGCTGAACCAAGTTTGTTCAAGGGAACTTTGTTGGCTAGATGGTTCGGTGGCCATCTTGGATGAGCTAGTTTTCGCGAAAATGACTTCTCCAGAAACGCTGAACAGATCGGGCCCAAATTTGGGAAATATTATTAGGGAATACGGGCCATTCAAGTTTGTTCAAGGGAAGTTGACACGTAAAAACGTGGCCGCCGTGGACGAATTCAAATGTAGCGTGTTTGGCGGGCATATTGGATTTTTTTATTTGATGGATTTTGAAGCCAGAATTGGTTTTATAAATGTTTTTGGGTATACCGATTTCAAATTTGCAACTTTCAATAAACAGTTTGGTGGCTATCTTGGATATTTTCCCCTCCAAGAACTCCAATAGTAACGCAATGGGATATCTAAAGTTTTCTCCAGAACCGTTGGACCAAGTATAGTTAAATTTTGGTAGAACACGTCCTAGTTCTCATTGCAATTCTGACCAAGATGTTACGGTTCTACGTACATGTATAAGCGAAGACCTTTCTGGTAGAATAAACGAAATCAAGGATTTCTTTTTTCACGAGAGAGTTGATACTTACCTCCCTAATACTTTTGATATTGCTAAATATCGGCTTTCACTCAATAAACACTCAGATTAAAACAGTTAGGTGCCCCTACTGGGCAGGGAGTCAGAGTGTAGTCTGGCGGATGCCAGCCCCACCACCGCGCATGCGCAGACTAGCACTTCCTCTGACTAATTTATTGGCTGATACACATGCAACTATTAAGAGCCTGAAGACCGAGCCTCTGTGGGGTGGAGAGGCCGGGTCCGTATCTAGGGAGGTAAGTATCAACTCTCTCGTGAAAAAAGAAATCCTTGATTTCGTTTATTTCACATCAAGAGTATACTTACCTCCCTAATACTTTTGATATTGCCAGAATTCGACAGTGAATTCGGCGGGAGGGAGGCGAGGTCAAAAGACCAGCTCATCCCTATACGCTTTTCTGCGTTTAAGGCACTTAAACTTCTGAAACTGTATGAAAAAACAGTCAGGATTTGACTAACCATCGGATAACACCACCGATGTATGAGAGATGACCGAATGTCATATGCGCTCCCCCCCCCCCCTCCTTCCTGGGAGGAAGAGTCGAATGACCTCAATGTCCTATACGCTCTCTACGTACAAGTGCCATGTACTACAAGACAGAGACGAAAAAGCTCCATTTTCGTATACTCTCAACAATGAACCACATAAATACACAAAACCATCATCATATTAATAACGGGTAACGTGACAAGACAATCAACAATGGACAACCCATGCACAAGATTGACCTTGTTGAAATGGCTGCTGACATCATCTTCCCATTGGTGAAGAATGATGCAGTCCCAAAAAAGTGGTTGTTTCCATAAATTAATTGTGAAATATATAAGCAATGAGGAAACCTCATCAAAAATATAAACCTAGTTATTTTTTCTAAATCGACAAGGCGAGAGGATTAGAGGTGTCACGGAGATAATGGTCTGTAAAACTTGACTCACAGTGCCACTGAGCCACCGACATAATATCATCCACAGGGACCCCATTAAATAGGGCAGTGGATGTCACTACGCCGCGGACACTGTGAGCCTTGGCCACGTCAACCTGCTTCCCGGTGGCGGATTTATGACAAAACTGAATGCATTCTACAATCCACCTGGAAATGGTGTCCTTAGAAGCCCTGCCATGGGGTTCAATATATGACAACCCTAACGCCGACTGGTCGGTGCGCCACTCCGATGTACGTTGTTTGTACCGGAGAAGCGGCCGGACGGGACACCATGCTTTAGAATTAGGATCATATCTAGTTAAAGCAGGCAAAACAATAGGTTGACCTGGATATTTCAACGACTGATTCTTAGCCAAGAAATTAATCCTAGGTAGCAGCTTAAGGCCTTCACCTGAAACCACAAAACGGTCATCCTCGGCTGATAAGGCATGAATTTCACTTCTACGCCTAGCCGAGGCCGCAGCAATTAAAAACACAGTCTTAAGTGTTAATAGTTTCATAGAAATGGAACTAAGTGGTTCAAAAGGCTTATCACCTAGTACTTGAAGCACTAGCGATAAACTCCAAGACGGAATCACAGGGGGATTCCTTGGTCTTAGATTGCCCATGCCTTTAATTAATACATTTAATGTATTTACTTCATCACTTCCCCTCTTAGCCAAGCAAGGAATAACAGACATTAAAGCTGACTTATAACCAGCAATAGAGTTAGGCTTGAGGCTATAGGCATCATACAGGTGACAGAGGAAATCAGCTACTACCTGAATAGATGAATCCATTGGATCAATACATCTTTTTGAGCACCATTCTGCAAATCTGTTGATTTTATAATTATATGCTCTGGAGGTTGACCCCCTCCTGGCTTTGGCCATAAACATGGCTGCTTGCTCAGAAAAGCCCTCCTTAATTCTAGATTCCTTGACAACATCCACGCAGTCAAACTGAACATTGACGGATTGTTGTGAAGGGTCTTGCCCTGGAAGATAATGTCGTCCATCAGAGGCAGAGGAACCGGATTGCAGACCAGAAGGTCCAGCAGATCCGTATACCATGATCGGCTTGGCCAATCCGGGGCGATCAGAAGCACTTGGCATTCCTCCTGTCTGATTTTCTGAAGAATTTTTGGAATCAGGATTGCTGGAGGGAATGCGTATGCATACATTCTCCCCCAGCTGATAGCTAACGCATCTGTTGCGAAAGCGCTTGGATCCGGAATCGGAGAGACGTACATCGTCATCTTCGCATTCTTCTTCGTTGCGAACAAATCGATGTTGGGTTTCCCCCAATGGTCGAACAGACGATCCGCCACACATTGATTTAGTTGCCATTCCGTAGGTAAAACACTCATCCTTCGGCTCAATGAGTCTGCTAGCAGATTTAACCTTCCCGGAATATGAACTGCTTTCAAGGTAATCTGGTGATCCAGGCACCAACAAAGCAGTCTCCATGTCATCATACAGAGACCGGGCGACTTCGTTCCGCCCTGGCGGTTTATGTAAGTCACAACTGTTGAGTTGTCTGAACGAATAAGAACAATCTTGCCCTGAACTTTCTGTAAGAAATGTTCCAGGCCCAGGACTACTGCTCTTAGCTCCAGTAGATTTATATGTTCCTTTGACTGTTCCAGATTCCAAAGCCCTGATATCGTGGATTCTTCCAGGCAAGCTCCCCAGCCCTCCATCGATGCATCTGTATACACAGTCACCTGAGGGTGGGGAGGGGTTAGCATAACCCCCACCAAGAGATTCTCTGTGTCCAACCACCATTGCAGGTGGTGAATCAGAGGCGCCAACACTGACACGTTCGAGTCCAGCGAACCTGTATTCTGGGTCCATTGTGTCATGAGAAATAACTGGATCGGCCGCCTGCGTAAGGCGGCCTGAGGAATGACTGGTTCCAATGAAACCATCAACCCCAGCATTCTCAAGTAAACCCGTGCCAGGACATGATGACTGTCGCACACTGACTGAATTAATGAGATGAGTTTCTGAACTCTCTCCTGAGTAGGAAAAACATATCCTGTCTCTAGATCGAAGAACATCCCCAGGTAAACAAACTTCTGGGATGGAGTCAGCTCTGATTTTGTGAAATTGATTATCCAGCCCAAGTCTGTGAGAGTCTTCAAAACAATCTCCAGACTGGCCGATAAACTTTCCTGGGTGTGCGCTTTCAACAGCCAGTCATCTATGTACGTGTGGACTGCTATGCTTCTCCTGCGGAGGTATGCGGTGATCGCAAGAACCACACGGGTGAAAACCCGAGGAGCCGTGGAAATTCCGAAGGGTAACACCCTGAATTCCCACTGTCTGCCCTGGAATGCAAATATCAGGAAGCGACGGAAACTCCTGTGTATGGGGATGTGGAAATAAGCGTCCTTCAAATCTATCGACGCTGTCCACATTCCCCTCTCTAACCCCGCCAACACCGAGCGCACAGTTTCCATCTTGAAACTGGGCGTCTCTATGAACTTGTTCAATGGCTTGAGGTTGAGAATTGGTCTCCACCCTCCGGTGTTTTTTGTTACTAAGAACAGGGTTGAATAGAAGCCCGGACACTTTTGTGCCGGCTGAATAGCTCCTTTTTGTATGAGGGAATTTATTTCCTCCTCGATACACAACCTTTGCTCTGGATCTCTCGGATTTGGAGTCCAGATCGGCACTAGAGACAGTCGCGATGGCGGGCCTGTCATCCAATCGGGATGATACCCGACTGAAAGCCATCGCAAGACTAAACGGTCCTGAGTTAACCGTTCCCACTCTTGCATGTGGTCGGCTAGCCGGCCTCCCACCGGTCCACCTAGGGATAGAGGTGGACATAAGGAGTGCAAGAGCGGCACTGTCTCCTTTGCCAGAAACACCGGAGCGGTTCTCACCGCGGTAACCGTCCCATCAGGAACGATTACCACGCCCAGATCCTCGTGCACCACGACCAGCACCGCGCGCACCTCGGTGCGCGGGCGGCTGCCTGGCTGACTGCGCCTGAGGAGCCTGCGCCCCCCCTCGCTGCTGGCCGAATTGCACGCGGCCGAGGCCGATGCTGCGATGGTGGTTGGCCTCTGACCTGGCCACCACCACCACGAGCCTGCAGGGGACGATACGCAGGGGGTGCGGCGCGAACGTTAGCACGACGAAGCACCTCAAACTGCTCGCGCAGCGCCCTCTGGTTATTTACCAGAGTAACCGTCTCCTGGAGGTGTCTACATCCCTCACCTCCAAAGAGACCAGGACCTGTCATCGGCGTACGCAGTAGCCTATTGTACAGGTCCTGGGACGGGCACAGATTGTCCAAGGCAAATGTGCGCCTTGCCCGAACACTCCTGGTCACCGCCCGAGTCATACAGTCCAGAGCCAGGTTGATACCATCCTGGATGGCTCGCTGGACTGTGACCGGACTTGTCTGGTGCGATGCGGATGCTGTTACTACCCCTTGTAACAGCTGGGAGACGTGGGACAGAGCGGCAATCGAAGCCCTCCCACTCTCCTCCGCATCACGCAACGCGGTATTTGCTGAACGCAACGCGTTCGAACACAAGACTCCCGTGTCAGAACGGGAGCCTGGCCGCGCATCCTCACCCAAAGCCGCGCGGTCATCCACGCTCGGCTTAGGTACCACACCGTACCGCTGGTAATCCAGGGGCACGATGCGGCAACGCCTGGCCACCTCGCGCGGGGCCTTCGCGAGACGTCCACTCGACTTAATGGACGTCTCCGCCGCCTCGAACATGTCAATGACATGCTCTGCCAGCGGCAGAGAAGGCATAGCGTTAGCAGTAGCCTTACCAGCTAACCACGGCCTGTGGTCACGCTGGCTAGCCGACTGCTCCACGGGCAGATCTGGCCTAACACTTACCAACCACTGGCAAGCGTCAGACCAATCCTCTTCCGTGGCTAGCTGCGAGCACTCTACAAGACGGGGGCCTTCGTCTTCCTCCAGAGCGCAAGCAGCAGAGCTTGACGGCGGATACGCTGATACCCCTGGCAAGCCAGGGAAAACATGCGAGCCTGAAAGCACCGGCATGCTAATCTCACTGGCTTGACCAGGAGCAGGCGCCGTGGTAGAGCGCGGGGCACATACCGCCCCACCACGGCCCCGGCCAGCACCAGCGACACTCTCGGCAAGCCGAGGTATGCCGTAACGCTGGCCATCAGCAGCGCCCAGGGCCACAATCTGAGCCGTGGATTCTACTCCTGCGTGAGTAGAACCGTGGAATAAGTCGCCTGTATTCTCCGCGAGGGGTGCACAGACGTCATAATCCATGGCCACGTCCTCAGACGGCGACCCCAACAGGTAATCCTCTTCCTCCTGGCCAGACAGACTAGACTCCGGGTCAGCAAAGAGAGCTAACCCGGACTGGCCAGGGAAGGTGCCATAGGAGGTACTGGCACCCGCGGCGTGCGGATACCCCTGGACTGATAAGCAGCCCACGGGTTCCAGCGACAGCCGTCCACGGCCCCTCGGCGCGGCACTAAGCCTGCTGCCAGGGTCGTGGAACGCCCCCTCTAATGGGGCCACCTCTGAATCTTCGAACAACGGAAGCGACCTACAGAAAGGTGATTCAGAGGTGGCGATTACCTGCTCCGAAGCAGATGATGAGGACAGCAAAGGATTTGGTCCAGGAAGCATGCCACGAAGCAACTCTGGAACCAAATCCTTTATTGTCCTCTTCATCTCTCCCAACATCTCGGTCCGGAAGGCCTCCATGTCCACCGCGGACGAGGCCTTCCTCTTACCCTTCTTACTCACACCCTCTCTTTTCTGCTTCTTCTTCTCCTCCTCCACCACCTTGTCCTTCGCCTGTAAGCACAAGAATTCGGACATTAGCTCGCCCCCCCCCAGTGCTTACATATCTCGCAATTAATCAAGGGACAACAGGGGCTACACTGATAGCAGAGATGAGGCACAAACTTTTCCTTCAAAAAACGTCCACAGGACGCACAACCAGGTCTCTGAAACAGGGCAAAGGACGAGGAGTATGAGCAATCTAGTTAAGCTCAGAAACTCAAAACAACTCAAGAGAAGGAAATGATCATAAAGATCAATATTCATCAGAAAACCAGCTTTGGACAAACTTTAATTGTTAATAAAGAGCAAGGCTGATTATGACGTCATTAATCCTATGACAGGAAAAAATCGATCCCCAACAAACATCCAAGTGCAAGGACGAATTGTATCTCTAACCAGAACATGTGCAGAATGGACATTTCGACTACACAACCATCAGATATATACTGATAACAATGGCAAATACTGTTAATTATCTCCCTTTCCTCTCTAAATAATTAACATCACCTCATATCAATAATTAGATACCTGACACTTTGTATAGACAAACCATCCAACGTGATGAACTGGAGCACTCCACCAACTGAACGCCTCTTAACTCTCTCCACCTATAGGGGAAGGAATTGGATCAAGAGGGCAAAGTGGGAAGACCTTTATACTAGGCCTCCGACTCACTGGACATAAAATTTTTGGTTAGATAACCTAACAGTATTAGTAGGAAATGGAACCATGGTGGAGAGAAACAAACCCTCTGCTGATGTGATGTCCATTACATATCGTCACATAGACCTGTGGACATAAACACAAAGAGAGATTAGTATTCTATAGCACCTAGTTGAAATAAACCAACTAAACAAGGCGCTTATCACCGTAAACACGAGTCCCGGAAACACATTACACCGGGAAAAAACTCGCTAATTTTACTAGAAGTCACCTGATTTAAAGGTCCTTGGCCCTCCTCTGGCGAAGTCATCCTTTCTGCCATCTTTATCAGGGATAATCACTTCCAAATTCACACAAAAAGACTATGAAATGAGTAAAGAAAAGCTCTAGCACAAAAACATGTGTAGACTCTCTGCCAATAAATTAGCAAAGAGGAAGTGCTAGTCTGCGCATGCGCGGTGGTGGGGCTGGCATCCGCCAGACTACACTCTGACTCCCTGCCCAGTAGGGGCACCTAACTGTTTTAATCTGAGTGTTTATTGAGTGAAAGCCGATATTTAGCAATATCAAAAGTATTAGGGAGGTAAGTATACTCTTGATGTGAAAATGCCTATGTTCCAGGTGAAGGATACAGAGCCCTTGGCCTCTTGTTATAACCTATTTGTTTTTTAGTAGTATTGGTGGCAACAGCAAGCTTTGCTAGATGAGAAGAAACAATTACTCATTCTGAACTGATACACTGAGGTCACATTACATGTCATTACAGACTAGGCCTTACTAGACTGAGAGACCCTGGCTGATCCATGGCAGCTCGCATGTAGCAATCTAAATTAAAATGATATACACGTATTGTGGTGGCACTAGCGAATAGTTCTAGCTATAGCGGATAAGTGGGCTGGTGGTAGTGCTTAGTACATGTAATGGCATCAATAAACATTGCCAAATTTACCAACATACATAGTGAAACAAACCTAACAGGTGGTTTGAAAATGAGTGCCTTATGGTGAATTTGATACATGTATGACAGATGTGTGCATCGATAGATGCGTGGTGGTGTGTGGTGGTGTGTATATGGATTGTGAATTTGAATTCTAAAGTCCCAGTATCTCAGTTTCAAAGCATACCTACATGATGTAAGTTGTTGGATATCTTAAAACGAATTTGTCTGGAAACTGTTGCTACCATAGACAGCAACAACCTCTAGTGAAATTAGTTTTGAATTATGTAATAGGCCGTCAAGATTATGTGGTATATGCATGTGGACTGTAGTGATGAGATAGTTAAACAAAAATAATATACTTACATCTACATGACATGTTGTGGGTAATGATGATGACATCAACGGCAAATACGAATCACTTTCAATAGGCTGCACAGTAGTTATACTACTACTGTTGATATCAGAAATTTTATCATTGGAAAAACTTGAAGCCAATGCTGTATTCGATATAATGGAGCTTCCTGTATTTAGGAAATGATGAGATTGCACTATAGCTGCCGAGGGTGATGGTTGTGACACACATGTAGATGAAATCGATGTCCTCCCGAGTTGTTGTTGTTGTGCTTGTGAAGAACACTGACGAGACAATGACACTGTTGCCGCGCAGCCAGATTGCCTAAGATTATTTACAGATGAAGATGGACTATACTGAACAGTGGAGAAAGCTGCCGGTAGGAATTTAATGATGGCCTCCGTTGCCCGCTGAGCTGCAATCGGGGTCGTAACAACAAATGCTGATTGTGACTGTAGTTCAGTACTAGAAGATGATGATGTGGTTGTTGATGCATAGTCTGTCTTGGTTACAGAAGACAGATTCTGTGTAACTCGTTTGATGGATAATGTCTTTTTACCACTATTTAGAGATGCCGACACAACAAGGCTATCACAGTGGGGAAGGCCTAACTTGTCCGGTTTTAGAACAACTTTAATTTCCCGATCAATCCCTGCTTTCTGATCTTCATGAGCATCAGTAGTATCCACGTGGTTAATCTGAAAGCATCAAAAAACTATTTTTAGCTCACCTGGACTGAATGGCCAAGAGAGGTTATGCCGTGGCGACCGGCCATCATCTGTCCATTGTCCATCCGTAAGTCAACTTTTGCTTTAAACGACTCCTTCTCAAGAACCACCAGGCCGATTTCAATTATATTTGGGAGGAAGCATCCTTAGGGCATAGGGATCCAAGTTTGTTCAAACGAAGCCAATCGGCCAATTTGGCAACCGGCCATCTTGGATAAAATCTTCTCCGAAACCGCTTGGCGGATGGATTCAAAACATAGGAAACATCATCTAGGGACGTAGCTGAACCAAGTTTGTTCAAGGGAACTTTGTTGGCTAGATGGTTCGGTGGCCATCTTGGATGAGCTAGTTTTCGCGAAAATGACTTCTCCAGAAACGCTGAACAGATCGGGCCCAAATTTGGGAAATATTATTAGGGAATACGGGCCATTCAAGTTTGTTCAAGGGAAGTTGACACGTAAAACGTGGCCGCCGTGGACGAATTCAAATGTAGCGTGTTTGGCGGGAATATTGGATTTTTTTATTTGATGGATTTTGAAGCCAGAATTGGTTTTATATATGTTTTTGGGTATACCGATTTCAAATTTGCAACTTTCAATAAACAGTTTGGTGGCTATCTTGGATATTTTCCCCTCCAAGAACTCCAATAGTAACGCAATGGGATATTTAAAGTTTCTCCAGAACCGTTGGACCAAGTTTAGTTAAATTTTGGTAGAACACGTCCTAGTTCTCATTGCAATTCTGACCAAGATGTTACGGTTCTACGTACATGTATAAGCGAAGACCTTTCTGGTAGAAATGCCTATGTTCCAGGTGAGGGATACAGAGCCCTTGGCCTCTTGTTATAACCTATTTGTTTTTTAGTAGTATTGGTGGCAACAGCAAGCTTTGCTAGATGAGAAGAAACAATTACTCATTCTGAACTGATACACTGAGGTCACATTACATGTCATTACAGGCTAGGCCTTACTAGACTGAGAGACCCTGGCTGATCCATGGCAGCTCGCATGTAGCAATCTAAATTAAAATGATATACACGTATTGTGGTGGCACTAGCGAATGGTTCTAGCTATAGCGGATAAGTGGGCTGGTGGTAGTGCTTAGTACATGTAATGGCGTCAATAAACATTGCCAAATTTACCAACATACATAGTGAAACAAACCTAACAGGTGGTTTGAAAATGAGTGCCTTATGGTGAATTTGATACATGTATGACAGATGTGTGCATCGATAGATGCGTGGTGGTGTGTGGTGGTGTGTATATGGATTGTGAATTTGAATTCTAAAGTCCCAGTATCTCAGTTTCAAAGCATACCTACATGATGTAAGTTGTTGGATATCTTAAAACGAATTTGTCTGGAAACTGTTGCTACCATAGACAGCAACAACTTCTAGTGAAATTAGTTTTGAATTATGTAATAGGCCGTCAAGATTATGTGGTATATGCATGTGGACTGTAGTGATGAGATAGTTAAACAAAAATAATATACTTACATCTACATGACATGTTGTGGGTAATGATGATGCTATGGATGATGATGATGACATCAACGGCAAATACGAATCACTTTCAATAGGCTGCACAGTAGTTATACTAGTACTGTTGATATCAGAAATTTTATCATTGGAAAAACTTGAAGCCAATGCTGTATTCGATATAATGGAGCTTCCTGTATTTAGGAAATGATGAGATTGCACTATAGCTGCCGAGGGTGATGGTTGTGACATACATGTAGATGAAATCGATGTCCTCCTGAGTTGTTGTTGTTGTGCTTGTGAAGAACACTGATGAGACAATGACAAACCAAAGTTACCATAGGATGGAAGGACTGGGTCGCACCGTTTTAGAACAATTTTAATTTCTCGACCAATCCCTGCCTTCTGCATATCCATATCCATCAATCTGAAAGTATAAAAAAACTTAACTCACTATATCTAGGGAGGTAAACATTAACCCTATAAACACTGAATTAATTTCAAAAAACCATACAGGAAAGCTGTCGTAAATTTTGAAAATAATCTCATAAAAATTGTTGCTGCCACATCCAATTAAATTATTTTCAATATATTCTACTACAACAAGAGGCCCAAGGGCATGTGGTGCTCACCTGGACCATTGACATTTAAACCATTTGCATTTAAGTAGACATGATGGATGATTTTCGGAAAACCCAAGATGGCCACCAAAAACTTTACCAATCAAGACTCTCGTTTAATATGTTGACGCCTACAGTCATAGGATTGTTCCATCCAAGTTTTGTTGTTCTTAAGCCTACCCCCATAGGGTCCTTCCAGCCAAATTACCTTCAGTAAATTGTTTTCAAAATAATAAGTTAAATTTTAACTATAATATTTAATTATCTACAAGCATGACATACTTACAGAATGAAATTGGTAGCTAAAGATTAGCAGACTACTGAGACTAGTACATGTATTGCTCTGATGGGAGGTTAGTGATTTGACAGACAGGTTAATTCTTGTGAATGTGTGAAAGACAGCAATTGAGCTATCATGTAACCCTGTCTATTGGAATGCTGTGGTGTGTTTCATAAATCGGACCTGAATAGGTGGGTGATAGACGAACATATTCTACATGTCCAGCGATTCTTAAATAGAGTAACTGGTTTTAACCCTTTCAGTGCAGAAAACAACTTTCTACAGAATTGCATTAAAACACTTTAACTAGTAAAGACATGAATATTCTGGACCACCAGAATGGTTAGTTTACGTTACCAATCTGCGTGATTGTGTGACAGCACAATGCTGACAGAAATTTCATTGACATCTTTTATCAGCAGAGCTGAGTGTACATGTACAATGCTGACAAGAAACAACAGCAACATATATAGCTGCAAAACTGGAGTCCTATCAAAGTGAGGACTTGAAAAAGTGTGCAAACAGTGTTTGCTATACTATGGGGCGGAAACTATTTAATGACTGTATGATGTCACATTGCTATTAAATCATGATTATTTCCTTGCAGAAAGAAAATAACATTAAAACCTGCAAATTTTTAATTGTTCCACCATTAATTGTTGTACTACATGTACCAAAGTGAGGGCCCGAGAAAATGTGTAACAAGTGTGTTTTACTCTACCACTAAGGACGCATAGGTGAAAAGTGTGATGTCCAACTCAAGTTAAACATGTTAAATCAGAATCAAATTCACTGCTGACAATATAACAGCAACATAAACCTTTCACTTTCAAAGTGAGGACCTGAGCAAGTACGTAAGAAAGGTGTGCTTACGGTGAAAACTGTGTAAAGGACTTAATGCAACACAGTGCAATCCTCAATAGTATGTTATGTAGTAAACACACACTTCTTACACACTTCACCCAGGTCCTCACTTTCATTTATAGTCAAACATGCATAAGTCCTCACTAGTTTCCCTGCAGTGCTCAATTTTCCTGCTTTGTCCTTTTCTGCAAGACTTATTTGGGATTCCTCTTGGCTAACAAACTAAGGGCACCTGATGTATGTGAATATACACTTGCCTTGCACACTAAAGTCCACAGATGTACATGAAATCCCTCATTTCTTATACACCTTCCTAAATTGATAGAGAACTAACAATGTGAAACGAATCAAAAGTAGGAGCTAGGTTTTGTTTGTTGTTACATGTATTTTCTATCAGCAGTGAAATGAGCAGTTTGTATACATGTAGTAATATCTGTCACTAATGTCCTCACTTGTATGCTATGATAAAAGGTACACATGCCTTTTATACACTCCGGCCCTAGTTGTAAGACAAATCACACATCTTTTACACACTTTCTGATCTCAAATATTCACATTGAGTGAAAAATAATTCAAAATTTGCAGGTTTATGCTGCTGTTATTATTTTGTCTGCCAGGAAACAGTCATGATATAAGAGCAATGTGATATCATACAGTCCTCACATAGTTTCAGAGTTATGCTAAAGTATGCATAATAAACAATTCAACTATTAAATAGTGATTTAAACTCAGCAGATGAAGCGTGAAGGTAGCTTATGACCATATATAAAGTTTAAGATGCACACAAGCTGAGGCTGACCTTTTTTACCATATGGGACCATATGAAGGTGTCCATTATAACCAGGTGCCACTAAAATCATATTCAAATTGACTACTGGCAATATAACAGTCAGTTAAGCCAGCAAAATTTGAATTTTTAGTCGGTATGTCTGTCGGTCCACCTGTTAAATTTTTTTACAAAACTGACAAAGCTACCTAAGTCGTGACTATAGCACATTCGCACAAGTGTGTTCACTATCAAAGTGAGGACCTGAGAGCGGACAGTATGTAAGAAAGGTGTGTTTAAGTGCAAAGTGAGGACTTGAGAATGTGTGTAAAAATTCTCTTTACCATTCAACCGAGGACATACTGTAGAATTGAAAATGATGACCATATGGATTACATGGTGTTAAAATTTAAAATGCAAACTGGTATAAGAAATATAAACAAGATTGAAACCTTTAAGAAATCTGTTAAAACCCACCTTTTTAATGCACATTGCTGAATCTTATATCTTCATCTCATCCATATTTCCAAATCATTTTATATGTATGACATAATAACTTTAAGTTTTCTATTATTCCCTAGATTTGTACCCACCAATTTCAAACTACATGTATGTTCAGCCATTTTAAATCTGAGTGAAGATAGCAAATTTTAAATGTTTTTAACAGTGACCAATTTTAGAATGTTACCGTACTATGATTATTCTTTACCTTATATTTTTATCATTTAAACATACTCTGTAAACTACTTTTGAACTGGTGGATGAGAAGATGGAGAAGGGATACTTGTATTACTTACCCATCCAAACCATGCCACATCTTCGTGATGCCCAGTCAGATTATGCTGACATTTAGCTGAAAAATGCATAATAATGTATGATTACTGTATTCTGAAGCTGTGGTAGTAGAAACATCCACATAATAATACATGTACATAATAGCAGAGCGAACTCCGCCTCCATATAGGCAGTAGTAAGCAATAGACAAAATTTGGTTATTTAATACAAGCAAAGGTTATTATCTGGAAACCTCAAAATTAACTGAGTTCATATTTTTCAAAGGGGATAACTCCTCCAGATTTTGACGAAAATTAGTGCAGAGTGAACTAGGCCTCTGTATACTTACTAGTAAGCTATACAGTAAGAAAAATTTGGTTTGAATCTGTTTAGTTTAACAAAAGTTATTGTTCGGATTTACCTCAAGATGAAGAGCTTTTCAAAGGGGGTGGGGAGGATAACTCCACCAGGTTTTGACGAAAATTAATGCAATGTGAACTCACCCCCTGTTTACTGGCTACTAGCAATCTATAAACCAAATTTTGTTTGAATAGTTTAACAAGAGTTATTGTCAGGAAACCTTTATTATGTATGTAAGGAAATGGGCGCAATCCTATATCCCTCGACTTCATTGCGAGGGAATAATAACTGCAAGCATACCACAATGGATAAGCTCACCTAAGTACAACAAAATGTAGCAGACTTGGGGTAAAATGCAAATGCATTTGCATTTAAATACTAGCAACAATGAAGTATTTGCATTTGCATTTGATGATTTTAAATCGCAAGTATTTCTATTTGCAGATTTGAAATTACAAGTATTTGCATTTGTATATGCAGATTTCCAAACATCAACTATTTGCATTTGCACATTTTTTGAAAAGTATTTGAAATTTCATATAGTTTTTAAATATGTTTTGTAAAAAAGAACTAAATCTGTACAACAGAGTATTATATTAGGCACACCTTTGGGTGGTGTAAATCCTACTAAGTTTCATCCAATTCCCTCTGTATCTGTAAATCAGTCAGGCATGACGCATGAATTTTTTTTATCAGTAAGCACATTTTTCGGTGGTGTACAATCATCCTGCCAAGTTTCATCCAATTCCCTCTGTAACTATAGGAGTTGCAGCGACAAGATTTTTGGGATGTACGGACAGACAGCATATGGGCCCCAAAATCAGTCATGCATGACCGTTGAAAATTTTTTTAACATTAGGCACATCTTTGGGTGGTGTACAATTATCCTGCCAAGTTTCATCCAATTCTCTTTGTAACTGTAGCAGTTGCAACGACAAGATTTATAGGATGGACGGACAGACAATGTACACTCCCCCCCACCCCCAAAATCAGTCATGCATGGCCGATGACAATTTTTTTAATATTAGGCATATCTTTGGGTGGTGTACAATCATCATGACAGGTTTCATCCAATTCCCTCTGAAACTGTAGGAGTTGCAGCGGCAAGACTTTCTGGGCGTACAGACGGACTTACGGTCCCCAAAATCAGTCGTGCATGACGGATGAAATTTTTTTTAACATTAGGCACATCTTTGGGTGGTGTACAAGCATCCTGCCAAGTTTCATCTAATTCCCTCTGAAACTGTAGGAGGTGCTGCGACAAGATTTTCGGGATGTACGGATGGATGTATGTCCCCCAAAAACAGTCATGCTTGACCGATGAAATTGATTAAAACATTAGGCACATCTTTTTGTGATGTACAATCATCCTACCAAGTGTCATCCAATTCCTGCTGAAACTGTAGAAGTTGCAGTGACAAGATTTTCAGGATGTACAGACGGACAGCCCCAAAATCAGTCATGCATGAACGATGAAATTTTTTTTTAAATTAGGCACATCTTTTAGTGGTGTACAAGCATCCTCCAAGTTTCATCCAATTCCCTATGAAACTGTAGGAGGAGGTGCAGCGACAAGATTTTTGGGACGTATGGACAGACATATGGCCCCCAAAAGCAGTCATGCATGACCGATGAAAATGATTTAAACATTAGGCACATCTTTTGGTGGTGTCCAAGCATCCTGCTAAGTCTCATCCAATTCCCTCTGAAACTGTAGGAGTTGCAGCGACAAGATTTTTGGGACGTATGGACGGACGTACGGCTCCCCAAATCAGTAATGCATGACTGATAAAAATTTGTTTTAACATTAGGCACATCTTTGGGTGGTGTACAATCATCCTGCCAAGTTTCATCCAATTCCCTCTGAAACTGTGGGCGTTGCAGCCAGTGTTCCCACTGGCACCTGGATTTTGGAGGTTCCAGGGACCCCTTACATTGAAATTTGGGGGTCCAAAGCTGTAATCTAAGGGTCCCACATTAAAATCTGGGGGTCCCATCTCGTGGCTCTAGATAAACATAACAAGTTTTCATCGTGAAAGGGTTAAGGGTTATATTAGTGATCGACAAAAAATTATCAAATTTTGACGTTTGTTTATGTTATTCCCGGAAGTTGTAAACTGTCAGGTCATTGTCGGGGAGACCAGACAAATTGATAAATTTATTGCATATGAAATCTGGCTATATATCCGAATGCATCTTGGGGGGGGGGGGGGAAGACAAGCAAACTTATTTTATTTGGCCTCATAAGACAAGGATTGAATAAAAATGTATAAAAAATATCCCATCTTGTGCTGATATTGCATAATCATGGCCCGTTGAGCCTTCAGGGTTATAGAAAATTTACAAGTTAATATTTTGCGTGAAATGCTTTATTCACCGCTTCGCCAGAGTGAATAGAGATTATAGGTTTTTATCGCGACAGAAAATGCCTGAACTCCCCAGGGTACAATTCTCTTTTAACGTTGTCAAGTTAGAATTAGAACATTTTAATTTTTAAGTGACCAAGTCAAGAGGAACCAGTTACACGACAAAAAATGCCAGAACTCCCCGAGAGCATAAATCGCTCAAGGCTCAACGTTAGACGCGATATGACGATCCAACATTTCTAATTAAAAAGGATTTGTATTGTTTTAAACATTATTTCCCTGGTACATAAAGGGTAGCGCTTTAGAGAGGCGGCTAGCTCTCATGACGTGTGATCACGCTTTGTTTGAGTAGCTCTTCTGAGAACATACTGAGCCGTGCATTGATTGGTCAAACAATCTTTTTAGCCAATGAAACTAGGAGAATTTTATAAACTCTCCATTCCTGAAAGAAACTTGGTCTTTGTTCGCCGAGATCTGCTCTACTCATTTTAACATGTTTGAGTAATGGCTTCTATTCATTCGTGTATTACATTGTATGTATAGCCATTTGTTTAAATTCATACGGCCAATTAATATGTTATTCCGGATTAATTTCTAAGGTGAGATTTAATTTAATCACTCATTTGACTATTCGCCTGCTTAAAATATTAGAAACTAGCGATGCATGTCCTGGAGCAAATTGTATGCGTATATACGTGCAAAAGGAGGCATAGTGGGAACACTGGTTGCAGCGACAAGATTCTCGGGACATACGGATGGATGTACGGGACAAAAGCATAATACGCCCCGCTACACGTAATAATTTAACTGGAAACCATTGATAACGGAGGGGTATAATAACAGAAGTTGAAGATTTTGCCCGTCAAAAATTATTTGAAAACAATTTGTCTGAATTGAAGAGAGTATAAAGGCATTCCAGTTAAATTATCTAAAATAATCAGTGATTTTTTGCATGTAATACACAGTTATGACAGTAAATGTGTATCAATAATTTGAATTTCAAGTATTTGCATATGTATTTGAGGATTTGAAATTTCAAGTATTTGCATTTGCAGATTTTCAAAAATGAAGCATTTGCATTTAAATACTTTCAAAAGTATTTGCCCACATGTCTGTTAAGTAGCAATAAATAACTTACATGCAAATTAGAAACATTGAAAGAAGGCTCCTCTGTCTTCCAGCATAATTGTTGACAGAACAAAGTCAGCATAGTTTTCAAAACAGAACAAAAAGCCATTCGAATAATAATGGCAACTAAATGTGTGACCATCATTAAATATTAACAGAAAATGAAAATCAATAACATTAAATACAAGAATACTACCGAATGTATCCATATTCTGAAAGAAATTAAAATGGAATATATACACAGACAGTATGAAGGCAAGCACAAGCACACACACTTATTGAATAATTTCAGCCTCAAGGTTGAAAGCGTTAATTCATATTTAGACTCGCTAACATTATTCGTGAAATACTATCTTGTTGCTATAGCCATGATAAATGAATACGTTGAACTGAAGTAATCATGCAGTACACTGTTAATTATCTTATATATATATATATATATATATATATATATATATATATATATATATATATATATATATATATATATATATATCATATGGTACACTATAGTCAGTTGACAGATTATTTCTTATCCATCACAAACATCTTGTATCTGGACAGAGCGGAAGGGTTAAACGTTAAAATGTGTAAAAGGTGTGTCAACTGCTGGATAGATTGGGGTGGAAAATCATGTCAATTCCATATGAAGGTAGGATGTTTAACCATTTTAATTGAATATCTATATCTTGATGATATTCACTATGCACATACGTATTTGATCGTATTTGCTTGTATTTGAACAAACACATCAAATATCAGTGAGCAAATACAAATATAAATACAGAGTTTTTCAAAACAGCAAATACAAATATAAATACATTTGTAAGTCAAAATGAGCATATTTAAATACAAATACATATTTGACCCCAGCCCTGACGCTGTAACATGCATATCAGTCCAAAATGGCTTCTGCAGTCGCCTTGATAAATGCCCATAATCAGACCCAAGTGAATATTTTTGAGAATTTACCACTTGAATGACTGGCTCATGACAACACCATTCATTCTGTTATATACGATTACATACTAATATTATGTATAATAGATTTAGTATTTATACTCTCACATGCTACAATATTACTGATTGAGGACACAGCCGTTCACATTATTTTCAACATATTCTGTAGATTTCAGATTTAAGTAGCAATTACAATTTTTTAATTTCTGCCACTTCAGAATGAAATGTATTCAGTCATCATAGAACTAACTTAGATATAATGACATCTCAGAGAGTGAATTAGTTATTTAACCCTTTTAACACTCAAATTTGCTCAAGCAAATTTCAAGTATCTCATAGATGAAGGAAATTTCAATTTACCTTTCTCCGAGATCTAACAATACTCACCATTCTATTACTTCTGATATACAGCTGGCCCTGACAGCTGGCTCTAGGACTATAGACTTAGGAAGCCTTACCGACTCCTGGAACCGGGTACTCGGCTCCCAACTGCCGAGTACCCGTCTACCATGAAGCTCATATTGTTTGCATAGCCACCAAACAAAAGAAACCCACGGCTTGCCTCCGTGGGGCTGGGAGGCTGGGTCCGTAATAGAATGGTGAGTATTGTTAGATCTCAGAGAAAGGGAAATTGAAATTTCCTTCATTCTCCTTCGATCAATACTCACCATTCTATTACTTCTGATACACACCAGATTTGGTCAGTAACCTGGAGGGAAGGGGCAAGCCATAAGTGCTACTTTTGCTCCTTGGAGAAAGAGCTAGACTTAAACTTGACTAATGGAGACCTAAAAGGACCATCAAGTTAATGGAACCGAATCACATTCTCATCACTGCCCCCCCCCCCCTTTTTTTCTCCTAGGAAAAGGGAGAGAACTCACGAACATGCATCTCGCCTGAAAACACAAATATGCCAAGAGGGTTAACTGCTCTTTGCATATATATATATATATATATATATATATATGTATTAGCCTGGGAATGAGCATGAATATATAAGATGAATGAACATGATATATAGACATAATACAAAAAACTCTCGATCTTGAATTACCTCATGATCTATGGATTTCAGACGTGGCGCCTCCACCCATTCACTTGTCCAGCCATCAGTGACACAATCTGGTTGTCATCCTCTCGCTCAACCATGTCTGCTTCTAAATTCTTTCTTACAAATGCCAAAAAAGGGAGAAGAGCAGTGTGGTTGCATAACTATAGTTTTAAAACAGCTAAAGCGAGTGGATTGGCGGAGTCTGACACATCCTTCATATAGTAATCCGTGAAAGAGGAATCACAGTGCCATTGTGCAACAGCCATGATGTCCTCTAACGGAACACCATTGTAAAGGGCGGTCGAGGCGTCTATTCCTCTAACATCGTGTGCCCTTGCGCATTGCACCTGGTGCCCAGTCGCAATCGCATGGGTAGTCTGAATGCATTCGACTACCCAACGAGAGATAGAATCCATGGATGCGGCGCCATATGGCTTCTTATGGCAGATCCACAGATGTCTATCATTCGACCGTAACGAGTCTGTCCGTTTTCTGTACTTAGTCAAAGCACGGACCGGGCACCAGACACTGGCATCTCGATCAAACCTTGTTAGTTTCGGTATAATGATCGGTTTGCCGGGATATCTCAAAGATTGATTCTTTGACATAAACTCTGCTCTTGGCAGAAGACGCAGACCCTCTCCGGAGACAATAAATCAGTTCCTCTCTGCTGAAAGTGCATGGATCTCACTGCGCCTTCTAGCTGAGGAAGCTGCCAATAGAAAGACCGCCTTTAGAGTCAAATGCTTTAGACTAGCCGAACGCAACAGTTCGAAAGGGTGCTTGGCCAGTACATTAAGCACTAAAGATAGACTCCAGGCTGGAATGACTACTGGTTGTCTCGGTCGGAGATTGCTCATTCCCTTCACCATCACATTTAACTGGGCCACCTCTGGACTATCCCTGTTGGCTAGACAAGGGATAACTGATGCCAAAGCTGACTTGTATCCAGCAATTGTGACGGGAGATAGTCCTGAAAAGAACAGCTCACAGAGAAAGTCTGCTATTTGCTGAATAGTGGATTGAAAGGTATCAATACCCTTTTCTTCACACCAGTCTGCAAATCTGTTAACCTTGTTGTTATATGACTTGAAGGTTGACCTCCTTCTCGCAGCTGCGATGAAATCAGCAGCTTGTCGAGAAAAGCCTTCCGACGTGGAACGTTGTTTGATAACATCCACGCAGTCAATTTGAACATTTCGGGACGCTCGTGTATGAAGCGTCCCTTGGCCTGGGAGATTATGTTCAGAATCTCGGGTAACTGCACTGGGTTCTCCACAAGCAGATCTAGAAGATCCGTGAACCACGCCCTGCTTGGCCAAAACGGCGCTATTAGCAGGACCAGGCACGGTTCATCCCTGATCTTCACCAATATCTTCGGCAGAAGAATGGTGGGTGGGTACGCGTAAGCGTGCATCCCTCTCCAGCTTATCGCCAGAGCGTCTGTATCGACGGCATTTGGATCTGGAATCGGCGAGACATAAGTCATGATTTGAGCATTTTCCCTTGTGGCGAACAAGTCCATGTTGGGTTTGCCCCAATGCTCGAAGATCCTTCGTAGAACTGGAGGGTTGAGAGACCATTCTGTTGGCAGAATTCTGTCTGCGAGACAAAGCATCCGCCAGAATGTTCAATCGCCCAGGAATGTGAGCTGCTTTCAAAACAACCGAGTAATTCCTGCACCATTGAATCAAGTGCCACACTTTGATACACAGTGTGGGTGACTTGGTCCCGCCGTGGCGATTTATGTATGATACTACCGTCGAATTGTCCGACCGTATCAATATCGCCTTGCCCCTGACCATTGGAAGAAATTCTTCCAATGCCAGTTTCACTGCCATCATTTCCAACAGATTGATATGCAGCTGGCTCTCCTGGAGAGTCCATGTGCCCGAGACCTGGTGTTCTCCCACGCAGGCCCCCCACCCCTCCAGCGATGCATCCGGTGCAGCGAAACCCCTACTAGGAGATTCTGACGCTTTTTCCACCATACAAGATGCAGCATTATTGGCTCCAAAACTGGCACCAGTTTTGACAGGGGTTCTGTTCTCTGTTTCCACAGAGACATCAGATACAACTGGATAGGTCTTCGCATTAGAGCAGCGTACGGGATCACCTGTTCCATGGAGACCATCATGCCCAGCATCTGAAGAAATCACCTCGCCTGAATGTGGTTTCCCAATCAAAAACTCTTGAGGATGGCTAACAGAGACACCACTCTGTGCTCTGACGGGTAAAACCTGTCCTCCTCGAGATCGAATCGCATCCCTAAATAAACGAAATGTTGAGTGGGTGTCAACTCGGATTTCTCCTTGTTGACTATCCAGCCTAGATCTGAAAGTAACTTCAGAGTCAGAGCAGTATCCACCTCTAACCTGGCTGATGTGTCGGCTTTGATCAGCCAATCGTCTATGTAGATGTGTAGCGCCACATTCTCTTTTCTGAGATACGCTGTCACCGCAAGGACCACTCTCGTGAAAACCCTTGGAGCTGTCGACAGCCCGAACGGGAGGCCTATAAACTCCCATACTTGATTCTGAAACGCAAATCTCAGAAACCTGTGACAACTCCTGTTCATTGGGATGTGGAAATAAGCATCTTTCAGATAGATCGACACACACCACATTCCCTTCCTCAATCCTGCCATTACCGACCTCGGAGTTTCCATCTGGAACCGAGGCGTATGGATAAACCAATTTAATGGCCTGAGATTGAGTATGGGTCTCCATCCCCCTCTGCTCTTGGGGACAAGGAACATGTTTGAATAGGAGCCTGGAGTGTTCCGATTTGCTGGTTTTATTGCTCCCTTCAGAAGCAAACCTGACACTTCATTTTGAATGGCTTCTAACTTGTCTGGTTCCCTTGGTACGGGTGTCCAGACAGGTGCCAAAGACAGATTCTGTGGTGGAAAGTCCCACCACTCCGGTATGTATCCCGGGGATAACCATCCCAGGACCAGACTGTCTGACGTCACACTAGGGTTGCACGATTATTCACTTTTCATAATCGCGATCATTTAAGAAAAATAATCGCGATCATACGATTAATCATGAACTATATTAACTACGTCAATGCTGCTTAGAGGACGTTATTATGCTACTGCAGATTGTAAGATTATGGGTTAGGCACATGGGTATACATACATGGAAAGAATACGTCAGTTGCTGATTGCAAACAAAGATATGTATCAAGATTTTTCTAGACGGAAAACGGAAGGTAACGTATTTCGTTTAATTGTAGCCTATGCTCTAATAGAAGTCCATCCCCTAACTTTGACATATGAGCTCCAATGATTTCTTAGCAGTTTCAAAACGGCAAAATTCTGTATTAGTAGCCCACCCCCTAACTCAGCAGATAATTTGTAAGAATAGCGTGTATAATAATATCAATCGTGTCACAGGGTGTGTCTTCTTAAGACAGATCTCTGCCCTGATACATTTCTGGCACCTCTAGAAGTCAATACAGGCCTCGGATTTGTAAATCTCGACCACCTATTAGATTAATACTAATAGTAGGCCACGTATGGTCAAGATATAATAAAGTTTATTCCACACAGTCTTGGCGTGATTAAATAGCTTCCTTATAAATATATTGTAAGACCAAATTTATGTACCAAACAAGTACGGGAGAAAATGCGCATCAATTTTGTAACGCCGATCAACATTAAATGGTCCAAATTGAATTATTACGAACGACAATATAGCTGGCTTCTTAAGTTGGTGAGCCAGTGGATCTTTTGCGATGGGAGGCGGCGTGTTCTCGCGAGATATTATACGCTAACGGGAGTTTATCAAACGGGTATCCGTTATTCAGATCAGTATAATACGCAGTTCCTATCGCGCAATGATAATATATAGAAATTCCCGAGTTCAGAGTCCCCGATTCCAGAATATTTATATCCGAGTACTCGCTCTAAAATAAACTTCAATTGGAGGCGAATCACGTGATTTGTATTTTATTCGTGACGCCATTTTATATCAAATTGTGGATTAATTTTGATGTAATAAACGACCTTTATTAAAGGATACGCAATATTTAGGCGCTCAACTGAAATAATTTCACTTCCCCGGGGATGTTTTGAGGTATACATTAAACATAGGCGTAGGCGGTGAGAATTTTTACGTGAGAAAATGCGTTGAATTTCCGTGGTATCAGATCTAGAACTTTTTTGGTAAAACCATTAGCGCATAACCATTCAGAGAATGGGGAACGCGGAATAAGCGTGTGTGATTACAACAACAATGACAAATAGCGACCAAGTGAACAATCTTTATTCATCTAAAACTAAACCTGAGTCATTACAAATAAATCAGTTATTTATTTATTTAGTTTATTCAATCATTCACACATTCGGCTGATAGCCGGATGTTTGTTTCCATGCTTGGTAACGCGAGCAGAGTTTCACAAGCGTAAAAGTGTCGACAAAAATTTCAACATGGCGATTATACGATTATTTCATTTTATAATCGTCCACGATCATTTTGAATTATATAATCGCGATTAATCGAATAATCGAAAAATTGTGCAACCCTACATCACACATCGCCAAGCCTCGACAAAAAGCATGAGCCTTCCACCCACTATAGACGCCTCGACGCCTAATGGGGTTGTCTGGCTCGTGAACGGGCCCCCCCCCCCTTCTCTTGACGAGAGAGAACCATTTTGGCCTTGGCTCGGCTGGTCTAACTGGCACCGCTGTTCCTGTCACAAGGTGCGGTCCAGGCAGATACGAAGGGAGCTCTCATACCCTCAGGTACGATCCTCCACAACCTTCTTGGCTTTCTTCGCCGGAGGCGGCTGAGAAAAGCCAGATGAAGCAGAAGCAGCACCAGGCTTAGCTTTCGCCTTGCCTTTATGCTTCTTCTGCTTCTTAGAAGGTTGCATGGTCAGCGGCTTTGCTACAGCCCGTAGTGCGTGCGCTTGACGCACCAGCTCTAGCTGTAGGTTCACCGCCAAACGATTCTGCACAATGCTAGCCATGTCTTCTAAGATGGCCCACGCCTGGCCACCGAAGATGCTAGGGCCTGTCAGGGGCATCCCAAGAAGACGCTCCCTGACGGCTGTAGCTGGACGCATATGGTCAAGAACCATCTGCCTCCTAGACCTTGTAGCATGCGCCTGCACCCTTGCCAATGCGTCCATAGACAGCACCAGGCCGTCATTGACGCATGAAAGTGCCACAGGTGGCACAGGGTGGCCTTCCCCCGCTTCAGCCCACACCGACTGAAGAAGGCGATAAGAGTGGTTGACAGCACTCATAGCTGCCCTCACACCCTCACCACAAAGGGACAGGACTTCATCGTGGTGTCCCTGGGATTTGTCCACCAGTGCCGGGGCGGGGCCACCCACTCCAGCACTCTGGACACCCAGAACCCATCGGTCATCCTCGGTGACCGACGGTACAACACCATACCTGTCGTATTCCCCCCGTGGAATACGACACCTCGCCCGCACCTCCCTGGAGGCCGCAGGAAGCTGGCCCTTGGTCATGAATTGCTTGCTATAAATAGCCTCCAGCAACTCAATAAACCGTGGATCCAGTCCAATGGACTGGATCTGGGCTGCGGGCAAGATCCCCGTCCTGATCGATGCCACCGATGGATGGGGCGCATCCTCCTCGGCCGTGGTCGAAACCACAGACGGGTCTACCCTGGCTAGCCAAGCCAGAGCCTCAGACCAGTCCGTCTCCGAGGAGGACACACCCGTGAACACGTCACCCGTTGACATGCTCACGGACCTGCCAGCAACGGCCTCCCAGCTAGGAGCCGTCGCTGACACGCCAGGAACTCCGGTACCATACGGTTCCGCCGCCACCCCATGGGACACACCAGTCCATGGAGTAGGCCAGCACGGAAAACCGTGTGGACCCGTAGCAGTCACGGAACCGTGGCCAAACACGGGCGCCAACGGCACCCCATGTCTGACCGCCAGATCAGGCGAGATAGGTGAGTACCAAGCCTGGCCCGGCACACCCGTCACCGTGTCGGTTGGCGGCAAACCAACCATCACAGGATCGGTGCCTGGTACCAGATTGGCCTCAACCACGGGCGGAGCCGCTGCCCTGGCTTGTGCCAAGCCAGACAGATGGAGGGTGGTTCCGTCCAGGACGGAATCGACCTCCATATTCTCCACCCGCGGCATCACAGCCACAGCAACCTCTCCTCCTCCTCATCTTCAGACCCCGAAGAGTCGTCACCAGATGAGGAAACCGTGGAGCCGTCCTGGCGGATGGCTCCCATGCCTGACGGACCGGCCACCGCTACTGGACCACCCGGAGGTGGCCGCAGAGAGACAGAACCCATCAGGCCAGAGCCCGACGAGACTGCCAGGGGGACGTATGAGACGGCTCCCTCAGTGGCCAGTCCAGAACCCTGTCCAAGGACAGGGTCTGAACCAAGCATGGGGAGAGACTGCCCTACAGCTTTCGGCAGCAGGGACGACACCAGCGTGGGCAAAACGCTACGCAGGAAGCCCTGCATAGCCGGACCAAACCACGCCGGTGGTGCCATCTCCGGCTGTAGACGTGGAGCGCCCCCAAGGGCCGAAACGGACGCTCCACGATTTGCTTTCGGTCCGCCTGACCCCGCGTCAGACCCAGCCAAGTCCTTCTGGGCAAGGTACTTCAACATCATATCAACCAACCACACTACACATACATTACAGCTATTGTCAAGGTTATATTTCGTACATCGAAAGCAGACATGGTCCTTAAACAGGACCCGGACGAACTTGTGGCACTCGTCACATGATGGCGGGGCTGGCTTGACCTATAAATAAGCACAAACCTACAATAAGCAAGCAGAACGAGACATAGATGGAAGGCAGACAATTAATTTTCAAATAATTTGACCATAAATTAACTGTAACCCTCCCACACCCCACCCCACAACGTTACAGCAACGATCGCATTGATTATGACGACAAGAACGAAGCGGGCAATAATACACCCATACACTGATCCTCAAGGATGTATCACGGAACCAGGAATCATATCGCATAGCATTCGGGGTATATTTACTAATAAATATAAATTATACTCCTAACGAAAGCCAAAACGATATGTGAAGAAACACCAAAATGTAAAACAAACTGCTGTAGCACACGGTAAAACCGCAGACCACACATCTTAATCAAGAATTTTGAAACCACCGATCATTGCAAACAGATCGTGATAACACGCAAAACTTGAAAATTCCAAAGTTTTCTGGTACCATTTTAGTACGCAGCACCCAGAATCAGATGCGCGAATTAATGAACAAATTTTCTTCACATAAACATCTGAGACACCCGGGTGTAACGTCACCCGCTCGGATCTTACGGAGAACGACGTCAGCCGATATTCGTGTTCAAAACACTAGCTAACACCTATTTTCATATCTGCCGATCGCCTGTTGGGGTTTAAAGAAGGCGATCATCCGGCATATTTCATTGTTAACACACGTCCCAGATTCTTTGGGGTTAGAAATTGGAACATGCGACACAGACGAAATTTTAGAGACCTAAGTCTTTTAACTATGGAATAACATGGAATTATACAACCTGGTTATCATCGGCGGCATCCATATTAATCCAAAGATCCTTTGAGAACGCACAAGCTATCACAATTATCACAGACAAAAAGACTTACGCTAAAACTCTTAAGATCTTTCCAACTGCAAAAAGCATGTATCTCTTGTTGCTACGCAAACAAGAATGAGCTTCATGGTAGACGGGTACTCGGCAGTTCGGAGCCGAGTACCCGGTTCCAGGAGTCGGTAAGGCTTTCTAAGTCTATAGTCCTAGAGCCAGCTGTCAGGGCCAGCTGTATATCAGAAGTAATAGAATGGTGAGTATTGATCGAAGGAGAAAATATCAATTTGCAGATCAAGAGGTTATTTTTGAAAATTACTACTGGAATGACTGGCAGTTATCAAGCAAGTCAATCCAGTGGTAAATAGTTGTCTCTTGGTCTGCAAATTGATATTTATCAAGACCATTTTAGCTGACTTCAGTGTGAAAGCAAGTACACAGCAATAGACCTACAGATCTCAGAAGTAAGTTTACATTGCATGTTCTGACAGTAGTCAAAGCATTTTATTATTGGGTAGGTAATTGTATAGATCTACTGAACTCCAAGCATATCTATAGACTGTGATTTACTGTTAAATATCCAGTCATACCTGAAAATCATAATGGTATTTGATTTCATTAGATGTACAGTTTTGTCTGATATAGTGTTGCTTTACATGTTAGAAGACTGTGTTCCTTATGCATAGGTTTGCAACTTATGCATATGTCACCAGATGATATTTACTAATGCTTGTCAGTGTTTTCTTAAGCATGATAAACAACAATGTGGTTAGATATATAAACTTGCCACTTGATATCTGAGTATTTCCCACTATTTCCCACTGCCATGGGGAATCCTAGTATTTCCTAGGAAATTGCCAACCCTGATCATTTGTTCCTACATGTATAATAATGCCATCATACTGGCTTTCAAGGAGATACCTATCAAGCTGGTCGTGCATGTTGGATATACGTGCTCCAGGTAATGACCTGACTATAAAATTTATGATATCTGAGGATATTACTCTTCCACTTAGCTTACGGAGTGTGGAACTCCCAATAACTACGATATTGTTCCTAGTACTCTGATGTTAGTCGTACAGGCTACTACTATTCTGCATGCTCATTAGAGATGAATCATTAGGAGAATAATCGCTATTAGAGTTTATCATTTCTGGATATTTATCCACAGGGCATTGTGTTGGATGTGCCAATGACCCTGAGGAATATGTATAATTATGATTATACTATTGCTCTACATTCATATTCAGCGTTGTCCCCGGTTGAGCCTGATTTGGGTTAAATGACACGCTTCCCCTGACGGTAACTTGGGCTTAGTTTGTTTTGATGGTTGTTGTGTATAAGCCATCTGGTAAGACCCGAGATTGTGGTTGCGTACTACAATTCTATAAACACCAGATAGATGGTTCACATGGTTTACAGTGATAACATGATGATGAGGTACACTGCGTTCACTTGTTGGTGCAGATTGTTTGTTGATGGCGAGTGCATCCTGTTTCTTGCTGAGTACATCAATTTGTTTTTGCACAGAATTATTTTGTTGTTGTAGGTTGGCTAGTTGGTGTATAACTGTGATAACGTTGGTGAGTTCATTGGTGACTTAGAATTGTTTACCTGTATTGGTGAGTTGACAGTTTGGATGACAGTATTCTTACTTATGCTACTATTAGATTCATTTGCATGACCAATGATTTCAATATCCTTCTCATTTTCATTGCATTGAGTTATTTTGTCAGTGTAAACTTTTAGATCGGTAGTTTCACCATTGGCAGTGGTCTCAAACTCCATACCATATTTTGAGGCATACCAAGTTAGGAACTCTGTGATATGAGGTGAAGTGAATGCATTCACTGCAAATTCACTGGTGTAAATGCGTTTGGATCTTGATAAGCCTGATAGCATGTAAGGGGGAAGTTTGGTGCACTCATAGTGAAGCCATACCTTACATGAATGGCACCTGATCATAAAAGAGTTATCAGCTTGTCCACACGGACAACTACTACCACTCGGAATATCAGCATCAGAGATGCTCTTACTCCCTGGTTTGTTTGCATCTGGTGCTGGAAAGTTAGGTATAGAGGCATCAGGTTCACTGGATCTTTCATCTGCCATGCCAGCCAAGATGTTGGGATCAACTTTATCTGAATCCTTGCTGATCCCATTTAGCTGAATTGGAACAGCGCTGCTATTTAATATATTGAAACAAGACTGGATTTGTTATTAGAAATTCTCTAATCTGGTTGACAATTGTGCTATCAATGGTGCTGAAAGTCGTTGATGTTTAGGGCAGCAACGGCTTCCAGTCTTAATGGTTTCAAATATTTTAGCATAATTGCCACTTGTACAAATTTAAAGAGTGCATTTTGGCTGTGGTGAATTGAAGAATTATCGAATAAATTTGCCTAAATTTTACGCTGAACTGTAGATCATAATAATAGCGCTAATCAGGTACATTCAACGTTATGCCGTGTTCAAAGTTATTCAACTTTAAGCCATATTTTGAAGCCACTCTATTTGCGTTAAAGCAGGCCATTTAGCCGTTTCAATGATGATATGATGTTGCTGCCATTATTTCATAAATTATTAGTAATAATTTAGCAACATATGGGCATCATTTAATTGTTGTATGATCATTCAGCAACATGGGGTATTTGGCCGCATTGAGCATATGGTTAAATCTTCTACACTTGAATAATTCCTCACGCGATCACGGTGGCAGTATAGGGGGCCTAACGCTTTTATGCCCAATTCACAGCAAATTGTAATTTGGTAATCAAATCCGTGAAGTAAGCGGTAGTTTGTAGGAATTTGATTGCTGAATTACGTTGCTGAAAGTGTATGCGCTTATGACATTTAAAGATCAGTTTTCCCGTTTATTGATTTTTGAAATCATCTGGGTTGGTGATCTTGGATTTTGGGCATGAGCAGGTCTGTCTTTAAAATACAAGCCGGGTCTCGCGGTATTCTGCTTTACATAAGATGTACGCTAATTCACTATTCCAATCACGGCAGCGTTTTTAGTTATTCTTCAATATTTCATGTTCCCGTGTTTCTTTTCATAGTCAATGTTTCAGAGTATGGTTGCTCTTTCCCATAGCAACATCAAACAGCAACATTGTACAGAGGAAATTATGGCCATTTTGTTTTGGCGATGTGACAAATTTTGCATTTTGTAAATGTTGCAATGTAGTAGAATCTGCATTCCTGTCAATTTAGCGTTGTCAGATTTTCCACATACATAACCCTATTAGCATATTACAGTCCGGTGCATTTGCACTCCGTACCAATGCCTAATCTATTGTTATGTTAATGTTTAGACGAGTGGGCCATCACAATGGTGATGTTTAAACCAGCAATCTTTTGATATGGTAATATGACAATCTATTCACCTATTGTTATGTTAAAAATTAGCACTTTTTGCCAAGGATTTTCTACATTGGCGTCTGGATTTTTGGTGCATGCAACACTTTTTGGGTATAAGTTCCAGGTAAAAATTGGACTCTGGGTCCAACCTTGAATTGCCCTAGCTGGTGTAAGGCGCTGAACTCAGCGTAGTCTCTTAGTTGTTGTGCTAGTCCGAATTTCTGTCAGTTTGCTTAATACTTAGGTTACTAATATGCGAGTACGTTGTTCAGATAAAGTGTACATTGAGATATAATGTATCTGTGATTTGAGTAGTGTAGTAAGCCAGGTGTTGATAAATGTAGCTGTGATTTGAGTAGTGTAGTAAGCCACGTGTTGAGCTTTGGGCTCCACGAGGAATCTTTAATTTTGCTGTTTAGCATGTAAGGATTCTTAATTCGAGTGCTCGCGTACTATATCATATTTGGTTTATGGTTAGAAATTGGCAGCAATGAGGACCGGCATTTCCACCGATTGACGACTTCATAAGCCACCGTGGCTTACTTCTAAAGAACAGGAGCTGATGTAAGTGTATAGTGTAAGTCTTAGGGCTTAGTTAATAATATTCCCACTATCTAATTAACCACTTACTTGATTAAATTCTAGAGTTCCTGTTTTTCTTAAAAATTAAGGACATGTCCTCCAGTAGTTGATATTATTCTGACTTCTGGATTTCTGAAACTACCCATTTGAGTCTGTAGCCATTTAGATACCCGATTCCCCAAATTGTCTGTCCAGGTGACCATGATATTAGGTAAATCCAGTGCACTCCATGTTTGAGATCTCATAGTGGTAATAGTTGCTATTTCATATCACATATCATTCCTCTCGGCTACCCCTAGCAACCACTGTCGATACTTGTACAATTTCTGATTTACTGTCTTGACGATGTGTAAAACTTGTTTCAAAGCCAGAAAATCATGAAATTGTAAACATAGCTTCGCCAGAACCAAATAAAACTGCTAGTTCTTTTTACAGACGAGAGCAAATTTTCATTAAAATTGGTATCTGCCAATTTCTATTTCATATAAGTCGACATTTGACCAGTTATAATTTAACTGTGGCTTTGTACTTGTAACCGTAATTCAGTATAAATGATCAGTTAACATTCAGTTCCCTTAGCAGTTAATAACTTGGGAACCTATTGACATTACAACTGTTTCACGGCTTATATCATTTAATTGAATCTTTGTAACCTTAATTCAGTATAAATGATCAGTTAACATTCAGTTCCCTTAGCAGTTAATAACTTGGGAACCTATTGACATTACAACTGTTTCACGGCTTATATCACTTAATTGAATCATTGTAACCTATATTCAGTATAAATGATCAGTTAACAGTCAGTTCCCTTAGCTGTTAATAACTTGGGAACCTATTGACATTACAACTGTTTCACGGCTTATATCATTTAATTGAATCAATGTAAGTTTAATTAGACACAAATGATTGGATAATTGTCTTAGCAGTTATAATACTTGGAAACTATTCATACTTACTACTGTTTACCAGCATAATGGCATCCATTTAATTTTAAGTTATTGAGTTATGAAATAGAGCTTTTGTCAAACGCATTTCTTCCGTAGCAACAGAGCATACATTATAGCAGCTATTGAATTTCATTCACACTTACCGTAGGTGTTAAACACTGAGCTATGCTATGGTCAGGTCTTTATTAATTGCATTTCTACCTTGTCAGTGAATAATCCAAACTTGTATTTAATTATTCTTTGTGAAAGGAAATTATTACGCCCTCACTACTGTGAATTGCCACTTCACTTTGGCTTTAATTTCCTGAAGCAATTTATGGCCTGTTCTTAATATTACAGTGTTACTATCACTGATCGTACCTTAAGTTCAGATCAGCAACTCGTTAAATAGTAGTTTTTCTACACTGTTTGGATTCCTAGGATCCATAATACAACTGTGGTAATCCAAGGTAAAATCACTTAATGATTAATTATCTGGCTTTAAGATAGAATCTTGTATTCCATACAGTCTAGAATTGGCATTTGTTAATAGGCAAGATCCTGTCTTAGGCCACATAAGTTATCACACATAGGCATTCTAAAATAGACATTGTAGAGTAGATCCAAAATGGCGGAATATTCGCTAACAAACACTGTCCCCAGTGCATTCGAGCACCTTAGTGATGATGCATTTGCGCATCCTAGTACACACACCCCATTAGGCATTGAGATGCGATCTCAACACAGCATCTCAGAATCACATGTGACCTTTCAAGATGGAGTCACTATATACGCTAAGGATCACTTTGAAGATGGGTATGACACTGATTACAGCAATGACGGCTGGAGTACTAATGAGGAAGATGCAAATTCAAATATTGGTTCTTTGGAAGGTTTCCAGGATAGTCACACTAGTGGAGCTATTTTTCCTTCCAGTGATTTTTCTGTTCCTCCTTGTGGAAATGTGTCTACCCCTCTGGTTGACACTCTTTCTCAGGTTGCTTCAGGACAGCAGCCGGCCCTCTCTTTTATGGACACTGCGGTGGCGAACCACTGTGAGTCTTCTGGTTATCCAGAGCCTCCTGGTGGTCCCTCTCCCCAGTCTCCTGTAGTGAGCGTGAGTGAGTTATACAAGATGAGGGAACGTGTGGATGAGTTAATTAACCAACTGTGTGATAGTCACGCGGAGAATACGGTTCCGAAGCCAGATCTGGGCTTGAATACAAATTTTCGTTTTCATTTACAGGATCGCCCTGTACCGCGCCTTCAAACAGCTTTTACGCGAGAGAAGCAATCTTTGAATCTGCATTCAGAGAATGTAGAACCAAAGAATGCTTCTCAAATAACGGCTATGCGACCAGCACCCGGTTTTTCTCAATTAAATCGACCCCAGATTCAAACTCTGAACCACCACCAAAACTCGCTACAATATATTGGTTATTTGGTGCCCTACTGGTTAAAGCTGTTTCCTGTGCCTTTTTTGCTTTTTCTGCTGCTATTCTAATATGGTCGCAGCTTCTACACAGAAATAGGTCACATTGGCGATTTTCAGCAGATGGGTGTGATTTATTACAGTCTTCACATGCAGTCATTTTTAATGTGCTGTAGACATCACAAACAGGATAGGGCACAGAAAGGCATACGTGTTAGTAGGTAATTTGGTAGTGTTAGGCCTTGGTCCCTGCAGCTACTCAGGGGAAAAGTTTGAAAGGTGAGAGCCATATGAGAGACATTACATAGAACATGGAAATAGTGTTAGACAGGTTGACAGTATTAGACAGATTGGGGAGGGGGAAACAAGTGCAAACTAACCCTTGAAGACAATACATTTGAATTTGAACTTACTCTATTTGATATTCTATGGGGTTTTCTAACATAGAAATTTTTTTCTTTTTTTTTTAATGATCAATTCCTTAATTTTTGGCAATTTCCCTTTATTATTGGAATTACATTTGACTATGGTAAAGTTTAAATGCAGTGAAAATTGGTCCCAGTGTGACTTCAGAATAAAAGTACAATTATATTAGTTTTATCTAATTATGCCTGCTGGATATATGTTGTAGCATTACAATTATTATATTTAATTTTCAATATATTGCTTAGCTAAATAAACAATCATATTTTTATCAAAGGTTCAATTATCCTTCCATAGTTACATACTCCTCTTCTGCCTGTTAGGCTTTATAGCCTGTAGCAGGTCTTCATTCTCTTATTGGGTGTTTTGTACTTCTTTGACATTGTATTGGGTGCGGATGGGCATCATTGGAAAATTAGCCGAGTAGATGCTTTCTGAATAAAGCCGATCTAGTCGTCTTTTGAAGCCGTTCATGGTTGGAGCTGTCACGACGGCATCTGGGAGGCTGTTCCAGTGGTTAACGACGTGTAATGTATGCTGAAGAACTGTTTACGTAAGTTGGAGTGGAAGCGTTGTTTCTGCAGTTTATAGTTGCTGGCCCTGATTCGCTCTTCAGTGTCTGCTGGGAAGATGATATCATGGTCAATGTTATACATACCGTGAGTGTACTTCTAAACCTTGATTGTCACCTTTGAGGCGCCGATACACCAGACTTGGCAGCTTGAGTGCTTGCAGTCTTGCCTCATAGGGTTGAGGCACTGTTTTGGTTGCACTGCGTTGTACATTCTCCAGCAGTTGAACATCCTTTTTGTACAGTGGTGACCACACAAAATTTCCATATTCCAGATGGGGACACACACAGCTTTTGAACAAAGGACTAGCGTCTTGGGGTCGAGGTTGTCAAAAGATCTTCTGATCATCCCGACTAGTCTGCTTGCTTTGTTTGTGGTGATTTCTGCATGTTTGTCGAATTTGAGACTGCTGTCCACATACACTCCCAGGTCTTTTTCACAGGTTGTCATCCCTTGTGTTGCAGTCTAGCTGCCATCTTTCATATATTGGAGGAGGTTATTCGCTTTGCCTAGGTGCATGGAAGATTCAAGGTTATTTATTTCATGCTTAATATATAATATACATACATCACAATTGGGCAGTCCATCAAAGGCAGAGCCTATGAATCGATGGACCACCTACACACAAAACAAGACATTATAATATATAGAGTGATCATGGCGATAGTTTATACAAACATTCATAATGTAATAGCACCTGTACAGGCCTAAACACAGAAAACAGGACGTCACATCTATTTTTTTTACCATATTGTCATGATTGTTATACATGAAGTGTATTCTACATATAAAGGATCTTCATACAATTTTGTATTTAGATTCCAACTGGGATTTTTATTTCATTGAACGGATTAAGCAAAATATTTAGTTACAGATCAGCCAATTGTTAGGTTAGTGTACGGTTTGAATGGCTATATCCTTATTCTCACGAAAAGTGTTAACACGTTTATTTCTGTTATTTAATTTTCTTGCTTTCTTTGTATTGCCTTACTTATTAAAATGCTGTAGACATCACTAAGAGAGTTGAGCTACACAGAGAGACTGTATATATAGATATGGAAACAGGTAGAGGAATGCTAACATAAAACATTCCGGAATCTGAACTACTTAATATTTTAAAATAATTTTACAAATATCAGACACAATCCAGGAGCAGAACATAAAGGCATGTATGCCTCCGTTCTGACATCTACTTAACTTAACTTAGACCTTGAAAACATTATAGATAATTTTATTTAGTGTTTTAACCAGATTTCGTGGCAAACCGAAAGCCCATAGTAAACCTATGGGTGGGCTTAGAATCAAGATATAGCCATTTGAATTAATTTATGGTACGGATTAACCAAATTTACAGTACCGAATGACTGGTATTCCAAACACTCTGTCACCGAGCAATAACGAAAACTGGTGATCTAACTATGTTTACTTGTTTCTGCTGTGCATACCTATGCCAGACCAAAACCATTCTCAACCTCCTATCTCTACTTTGTTCAGTGAAGATTCCATTTAACGGTTGAAGATGCGAATACGGATATTCATACAGATAGTTTAGTTGTTTACTTCCACTGCTTCCTCTTGTTCCGAATGTTCCTCCTGGAGCATCGCGTAGCTGTGTGGCTCAGGATTCAAGATTAGATTCTAGATTATTTATTTATTTATTTACTTATGTTGTTTCTGACCGCAGGATTATGCCTTAATAAGCTACCTCGGAGTTACGGCGTCGCAAAGAATTATGGGTAATGTCAAAGGTCAAAGCACATAAACAAATCTCTCGAGTCTGACAGCTCTGCGGTTATGAATGCTACGCCACGAATTTTCCTCCTCATCCATGCGTGTTTTATGGTGTTCTTATGTGTGAACTTCTTAGGGGCAGCTTGATATGGAATCATGTCAAGATATTTATGCAGCAGAATTAGAAAATCAAATAATATTTACGCAACTGGAGGCGGAAAACAACGCGGTCAAGCGCATTCGCCCCGGTGCCAATTCGGCCCATTTTTCGCTGTTCCGATTAGAAGTGGATTCACACTAGTGTATTTTGCATAAATTCAATAAATAAATGTAGTTATTATATGTATTTTAGAAGTACAATTACAATATGCTTATTTTTAAGTCTATGTAATGTCAGCGATTACGTGAGACTGACGGCGTAGGCCTACACACGTACACCAGCTTCATAGTTAGGCCTATATAGTTAGTGTGTATGGTACTACGCATACTTGGGTTTTACAATTTCATTGTTGTAATATTCCCAATTTAACACTATATAATTCTCTAGTCTCCTAAAGGCACTATTAGGCTACCTAATGTAATCATTCAATGTAATAGGTGCGCGTAGATTGCGCTATTCATTGATAAAGGAATTATCCCAAACAGAGTATAATTATTTTTATCATATTATCCATAAATAAACATCAGTCAAACAAACCACTCAGGCCGGAAGCCAGGGCAGGACCGGTGCACTATGTAATATTACCCCCAATCAGGCAGCCATGGCAGGGCAAGCAATCAGGCAGCCAAGGGAGGGCAGGTAGGCAATCAGGCAGCCAGGGGAGGGCAGGCAGGCAGCCAGGGTATGGCAGGCAGGCAGCCAGGGTATGGCAGGCAGGCATCAGGCAGCCAGGGAGGGCAGGCAGACATGGCAGGTAATCAGACAGCCAGATCAGAGCAGGCAGGCAGGCATCAATGGCATGGCATGGCAGTTAGTTGGTCGGTTGACCAGCCAATTGGTCAATCGTCCTGCCACTCACTCACTCACTCACTCACTCACTCACTCACTCACTCACTCACTCACTCACTCACTCACTCACTCACACTCACTCACTCACTCACTCACTCACTCACTCACTCACTCACTCACTCACTCACTCACTCACCCACACAATTTATCAGTCACTCACTCGTGAGTGAGTGAGTCGGTGGGTCCGTCGATGAGTCAGTAAGTTGGTCAGTTCGCCAGTCAGTGAGTGAGTCAGCGAGCCAGTGAGCGAGCCAGCCAGTGAGCGAGTCAGTGAGTGAGTGAGCGAGCCAGCCAGCCAGCCAGTGAGTGAGTGAGTGAGTGAGTGAGTGAGTGAGTGAGTGAGTGAGTGAGTGAGTGAGTGAGTGAGTGAGTGAGTGAGTGAGTGGGTGGGTGGGTGGGTGAGTGAGTGAGTTGGTCAGTCGGTGAGTGGATGGGTGGGGTCGGTCTGTTGGTCAGGTCGGATCGGGTCGGTCTGTGAGTTGGTCGCTCTCTGAGTCTGTCGGTCTCTGAGTCGGTCGGTCTCTGAGTCGGTCGGTCTCTGAGTCAGTCGGTCTCTGAGTCGGTCGGTCTTTGAGTCGGTCGGTCTGTGAGTCGGTCGGTCTGTGAGTCAGTCGGTCGGCGGGCCAGCCAGTCATGTACTCTATTGGTTAGTCGATCACTCACTCATGCATTTAGGCTACTTGGTAGCCCAAACCGCCCCATACACGACGCCACTGCAATTGTACGTATATATACCTAATTGATTGGCCGAACGATCGCATGGCTGGCTGTAATTGAATGGAATTGAATCCAACTATTGATTGATTCATTTCTTTATTCTTTAATCATTGATTGACTGAATAATTATTCTGATTGCTCTAGAGTGGCTGACTTGTTGATCCTTTGGTTGCTAGATTGTTTAGGTACATGGGTGATCAGTAATCGCATTGGTCTGACAAATTATTTGATTGACAGTGTGGCAGGAGACAGTGTCGGGAGGGTGTGAGTTAGATCTTCCCAATGGAAATCTTTGAAGATTAAGCTCGATCTGAGAATCCTTCTAATACTTTAATTGTAGAGTTTAGACATAGGGTTGCTCTTAAAATAAAATTAAAACAATACACCACAACATAGCATAATTCACCCTAATTTTGTTTACAAATTTGGATTTTTCAAACCAAAAAAATCACGGGATTGCCATTGTTGGAGGGGGGTATAGTCTGTGTGGGGTGGGTGGGTATCACAAACGTAAATTAAAAAAATAAAATACTTGTTTTCAGAACCGTACAAGTTCGTTTATTGGATTTAACACAGACACCATACAAGGACAAGTTGGCTTTTAAATTTTCGAGATGCTTGCCATATACATAGGCGTAGGGGAGGGGTGGGGGTGCTAGCAACCCTTCAGATTTTTTTCTCTCAGTGTATTCTCCGTAGCGCCCATTAGGTTTTGGTCATATAGTTTAGCGCCATCAACCCCCCCCCCCCCCCCCCACCCACCACGTCAAAGTACGTTCCTACACACCTATGAATGTAGGCGCTATATATGATATGTGATATAAATTTCCAAAAGGTTATAGCAGCCAACTGCTATTGGGGGGAAATGGGTTCAAACATACAGCCAAACATGAGGTTTTTTAAAAAGATTTAATAACAAATATTTACGTTCTTGACACCCCGGCCGTGGCTATTTGGGGGGGGGGGGTGTGTGTCACGCGCTAACCGCCGAGGCTGCTAATTATATATAGATACAAAATAATAGTTACAAACTGTTGATTTTGTAGGGTTTAATCAATATGGGTATGAAATAAAAAAAATTTATATAATACCCGGCGACAGTCGCTGGAATTAAACATAGCAGTACTACATATTATATAGGCTAACTATATAGGGCATATACGAAAATAGGGTATTTCGTGCGATTCGTGTTAGCCATATGAAATTTCTTTTATAAACACGCAGTGATTATTACGTAAGAATATTATCTTTATGAATCGAGATGTTTGTAAAAAGTTTATTTAGCTGAAAACGCCGTAAAAGCTATGTGATTATTACTAAGCGAAGGCACGCAAAGTGGTTTGTTTATGTGCTTTGACCTTTGACCTGACGTTTGCTGCACATGCGCATTCGGAACTCCGAGATAGCTTATGGTCAGATCTTCTTCATCATGATACTGTGCACTTTCACTTCCGGTTTCTATCGGCGCTGTATAGTCATATACCAATGGCTTATATTTCCAGTATTTGTCTAGACGGGCCTTGAAGGTATTTACCGACGAAGCTTCTACAACATACTACGGTAATTTATTCTAGACTTTGGGCACACGGACTGGAAAACAGTTTCTGCGGACTTCTAGTTTTGCTCTCAACTGGAAAATCTTCTTATTATGTCCCCTGTTAGTGTTGGGAATTGGTACTATTTTTGTGATCGATGATTGTTTTTATACACTAACCAATGATCAATTAATGACTGATGATAACAGGTTTTCATTTTTTACCCATTTTGAATGCAGTAATTATAGCATGTTCAAGGATAATTACCCCTTCAAATCAAGTCGCAGGTATGACAGATTCTTAATAATTTAAGAAATAATCTGTTGGGTATTTTGAAGCTGATTTGAATGAAAGCTGTTGCTGCCATAGGCCGCAACGGCTCCCAGTCGGGCAAGTTTCAAAATATTTAACATGTTATTAGTATGGTTGCTTTGAAATTAACATACTATTTCAGTGCTGAAGGAATTAATGTCTTAGACACCAAACATCACACATATGCGTCTGTGAAAGCTAAACTTCTACTTTGGAGTTTGTATGTGTGTGTTAGAATCGATCTGTATGCATGGTGTAATCTGCTGGTATACTATGAACCCTGAATTAACAGAACCCCAACCATGACAGCAGTTCTCAATCAAGCTAGTATTAATGTTTTTCCTTTATCTGTGTCTTCCTAAAAACTTAACAATATTCTTCATGACTGCATTCCAATTGCTAGTTTATGCCTGACCTGTTGATGCCACCAAATACCTTTAATAACTCACCCACAATTCTTATTTATTGCTATTTGACACTTTACCCATCCCACCCAGTGTATCCACTGGCTAGATGGTGTTATATACAATTAAATCACGATAATGACCAATATTACAGCCAAATAGAGAAATCTATTCAGTCCTCCAAATGACCCCAATAACCTCCCTCTCTTCAGTTGTTCCCTTGCCTTATTTCCTCCCTGTCCATATTCCCACTAACCTGACCCATGCCCGCTAAATTCCCTTGCTCATCCTGGAGGAAACCTGTTAAGAATAATCAGAGAGCACTACTATGTGACTTATGTAGCACATGGATTCATCTAAGTTGCTCCAAATTAACAACATCTGACTACCGCAACCTCGAAGCTGACGACACCAGCTGGTGGTGTACCAACTGCAACAAGTCACTTTTCCCGTACAATCATTACAATGGCAATACAGACTTCACACTGGCTGTTCTAAATCCATACTATAACCCTACTACCACAGGCTACTGATGACAAAAAACCCACTCTAAACCCATTCAATTTAATCCTATCCCAATTTAACCATGCTGACACCAGAAATGATCCCAATATATCTGCACCAACCTGTGAATACATCCTCCCAAAAACATTCAATGATAACCTACTAGGAAACAAAGAACACATGGCCTTCTCACTTCTATTTATCAACATGCAATCTCTCATGGGGAACATCGACAAGTTACACCATTTCCTAGATATGAGTGCACATGAATTTGGAATTATTGGAATTACAGAGACATTTATACATGTATGCAAATTCACCTACTAACCGTATCAATATAAAGAACTACACATTTGTTGAAAAGCACAAAACCATGGGCAGGGGAGGTGGTGTAGGCATGTATGTTAAAGAAAATGTCCAATTCATTGAGCGAGATGACCTTTCTAATATTGAAGAACATATTCAAACAATGTTTATCGAAATTCAAACACCGAAAGGAAAAAACAAAATTGTAGGTACAATTTATAAATCACCTAAAGGCGATAAGGAACGTCTTATTGAACTATTAGGAAAAACTTTGGCAACTATTCAAAAGGAAAACAAAACTGTCTACCTCATGGGTGGCTACAATATTGACCTGATGAGACAAACTTGCTTTCATCCACAACACTTTATAAACTTACTAAATGCTCATTCATTCTACCCAACCATTACAAAACCGACTAGAATAGGTGATGTTTCGGCCACAATTATTGATAATATATTCAGCAATAACATTAACTTCAGTAATAAATCGGAGGTAGGAATTCTCGTTACTGACACATCAGACCACCTACCAATTTTTCTTCTCGAAAGACAGCTGACCTGCACAAAGCCATTCAAATATGAAAAAATTAAATGCAGAGAAATAAATCAGGTCAATATTGAACAATTTAAAAAACACATGTCTGAGGTGGATTGGCATGAGTCACAGACATACGGTGCTGCGAAAATGCCTACACCAAGTTCCACGAAATTTGCACGCACATCTTCGAAAACAGCTTTCCCATGAAAGAAAAGAAGAAATTTAAACACAACCCGACTAAACCATGGATAACAACTGGACTGATAGCTGCCTGTCATAAAAAAAATAAACTTTATTTGAAGTTTATCAAATGTCTAACAAAGCATACTGAACAGAAATTCAAGAAATACAGAAACAAGTTGGACCAAGTAATCAAAACAGCAAAAAAAACTTACTACCATAACAAATTTGAACTATGCAAGAATGACATAAATGAAACATGGAAAATAATTAAATCACTTTTGAATAAAAATAACCGCAAAGCACAACAAACACAATTTCTTTATAATAACAAGATAATAACTGATGATCTAGAAATTGCAACAAGATTCAATGACTATTTTGCTAATATAGGTCCAACACTTTCAGATAAAATCAAATCAACATCCTCTAATAAATATAGTGATTATCTCACTGGCGACTATCAATCCTCTTTTTTTGCTAACCCGGTCACAAATGAAGAAATTTTTAGCATTCTTAACAAACTAAACCCTGCAAAAATTGCTGGCTTGGATGGTTTCAAGTGGAGTATTTTCAAACACTGAACGCTAGCGCTACTAATACCCCTTAACCACATCTGTAACTTATCTTTCACTCAAGGCATATTTCCATCAAAATTAGAAGCAGCACAAGTAACACCTATATGCAAAGCAAAGGATTCATCTAACCTCACAAACTATAGACCTGTCTCAATACTTCCATTTTTCTCCAAATTAATGGAACGACTTGCGTACAATCGGCTTATCAGCTACTTAGATAAAAAGTCAATCCTCTATACATCACAATACGGATTCCGTGAAAAACATTCAACAATGCTAGCACTAATTAAAATGACAGAAAAAATAATGGACTCAATTGAAAAGAAAAAAGCACATAATAAGCATTTTTTTACCTTTCAGAAGCTTTCGACACTATCAATCATAAAATCCTACTAGAAAAACTTGCCTATTACGGAATCCGAGGAAGTGCACTCATCTGGTTTGAAAGCTATCTAAGTGACAGAGTGCAATGTGTGCAATTCAATGCAACTTGCTCTGAAAATAGGAGACTAACTTGCGGTGTCCCTCAGGGGTCCATCCTTGGCCCTCTGCTGTTCCTCTTGTACATGAACGATCTGCCTAACATACGCACACATATGTCATTAATACTATTTGCTGATGACACCAATGCCTTTTGCTCTGACGAAGACATAGCTACATTATATAAAAACGTAAATAAGGAAATGGAAGAAATTACTAACTGGTTTTCACTAAATATATTATCACTAAATGTGGATAAAACAAATTATATGTTATTTTCAAAATCTAGAGAATTAATAAATAAAGAGGTTCCAAAATTGTATATTAGCAATAAGGAAATTTAAGAGGCCCCTTATGCAAAGTTCCTAGCAGTATATTTAGATAAAAACTTGACCTGGGCCAAACAAATCGAAATAGTTACTGCAAAAGTAGCAAGAGGAGTAGGTGTGATCCAAAGACTAAAACCATATATGGCACAGGCCACGGTTAAAACACTGTACAGCACCTTGATCCTCCCGCACCTCACTTACTGCAATGCTGTTTGGACTAACACCTACAAAAACAGAATATCCAAAATTCCAAGTCTCCACAAAAGAGCATCAAACTATTTTCTACGCCAGCAAAGGGCCAAAACATGTTCAATGCAGAAAAGTTACTTAAGCTCACCGGCATAGGAAAATCTCAAAATGCTAACTATTGTCAAAGACTTCCACCATGACACTTTACCCAAATCAATAGCCCCCCCTTCTTTTTAAACAAAATTAACATCCATCAACATACCACTAGAAGCAGACATAAACTACATGAGCAATACACACAGACAGACATAGGAAAACACCGAATATCATTTGCAGCCACTAAACTATGGAACAACACAAAACAGGAAACACGTGAGAAAATTCTATCAACAAAATTGTGCAAGAAAACAATAAAAAAACTACTTGATTAACACGTACTAGTATTATCTAATTCATGCGGTACAGCTAAAAAATGGCCCGACTCGTCTACACAACAAGGTACAAAATGCTGTTTTATACTCGTGCATCATTATAAGTAAAAGTACCCTCCCCAAAAATATATAAATGTTTATTGTTGTATCTATAATCATAGACATCCATGTATATTATTGAACTTGATTATGTTCTGTGCTTGTTTGTTACGTAACTGTCTTGTCCTTATTTACAATCCATATGTATCGCAAAATAATAATAATAATAATAATAATAATAATAGCAACCCAAGTGACTAACTCTTTCACACACCCTGCTGTTACAGTATTATATGTTTGTTCGCGGACTGAGAGTGGCCCACTCCTGGAGTTTTTCTTTCCACTGTAATGACTGACAAGATAATTGAACTGGTGGTGAACTCTGGGGGTGGGGGGTGGGGTGGGGGTGGAGGGGTGTGTGAGGGTGCTGGGGGTGTGGGGTGGGGTGGTCTCCTCTTGACCCGCGAATTGACATATTTCCTTTTTGAAATTTAAACTGTTTATGTGGATCAAGGGTCAAAGGGTTAATAAGGAAGTAGTAAATGTAATGTCTGAATTTATAATTGTTTGTGTAAGTACTGTCTTGTCTAATTTATATATACCTGTATATATGTGTGTAAGGTGTCCACCATGACAATAGGCACTGCCTTAGGCGGACAACCTGGTATGATTCGTGAATACGTTTATCTTGGAATTATTGAATAAATAATCTTGAATTTTGAATCTTGAATCCCTGGCCTCTTTTCTATCGACTGCCTCATTTCTTAGCTTGGGTATAGATCCTACTTCTTCATCATATACACCGTGCAGAAGTTTGTATACTTCGATCATGTCACCGCGAACTCTGCGAAATGCCAGTGTGGGCAATTTCAGTCTTTTCAGCCTTTCCTCATAGCTAAGATCCCTTAGACCTGGTATCTGTTTGGTTGCTCTCCTCTGCACATTTTCTAGGAGTGTTATCACTGACTTCTTGTATGGGCACCAAACAGCTGCATCATAGTCGAGATGGCTCCTTACCATTGCCTTGTGTAGTGGAATGAAGTTTTTCTCATCTACGTTGATATATGTACGTCTAATAATTGCAAACATACTATTTGCCTTGTTCACCTTTGCTGTTATATGTCTTTCGAAGTTTAATGATTCATCTATGACCACTCCAATGTCCTTTTCTTCCTTGGATTGCACAATTTCATGGGGGTTTTCCGTCGGCGATGATATGGTAGTTCATAGCACCTTCGTGTATACCAATTTACTTACATACTTTCAATACAGGTTGTTTGCTTAAGGCATTGCCTATTGTGGTGGCAGACACCTAACATTAAACATACATGTACAATTACAAACATAACTTAACATAGATTGTGAGATATACTTGTGAATATTTAGATACGGTACTGAGTTAAGTAGACATAGAAAAAAAGAACAAACAATACAATACATCTATGTTTTTTCCTTTTAGTTATTGAGATTAGAGATTAGTATTTGGGGGTGGGGTGGGGTGTCAAAGAACAGGGGTGGGCCATACATGCCAAATACCCTAGCTCAACCCGTAGGTTGCTATTTAGTAGTTGCACTTGTTGAGTTGCGTCAGTTTGAAAGAAGCGGTAGTCGCGATAGCAGTAATAGTGCATTATAGTGTTGTAGTAGTAGTAGTAGTAGTAGTAGTAGTAGTAGTAGTAGTAGTAGTAGTAGTAGTAGTAGTAGTAGTAGTTAGTCGCTATGGCAATGATACAGGAAGTGTGTGGTTTTGTTTATCATGTTATTATGTAATGATAGCTGTTTAGTGTGTTATCCAGATCTAGTATGTATTGAGTATGCTAGTTTTAGTTATGTCTTTGAATGATTTTAATGTTATTTCATCATCATTACGATGTATAAGGCCTGTGTGGCTTTTTTTCTGTAAATTTATTGCACACTTTGATGGCACTAGTTGAAATTCTACGTTTTGCTGTGTCAGTTTGTGTGTACTAATGTGGAGATCATGTTTGTTCCTGGTGATGTATGTGTGGATTTCGATGTTGTTTGGAAAGCTGTGGGTTACACATAGTTGTATGTGTGGATTTCGATGTTGTTTGCAAAGCTGTGTGTTATAGATTTAGATAGGATTTGTGATGAAAGGCTCTGGCAATGTTGATCATCTGTGACTTACATATATCGGTGAGTTTAAAAAGTTTTTGTGTCTTGAACATGTTTTGACCCTTTGCTGTTTTTGAAAACATTTTAATGCATTTTTCTGCATGCTTTGTATTTTTGTTAGTTTGCTTTTTTGTGTGTTTTGCGTGAGGAGGTAAGCTCATGACGAGCCTCTAATCGGTGAATTATTCGGGACCTGGATCAACATTAATACTGTACTACCACCTAACAGAAGTCCATAATAGTATTATTGACTTCTGGTATTACATAGTGCTGATGACAGAGTTACAGTTGGTGCCTCAAGCAAGCGAACTTCTAAGAGAAGAAGAAGAATTTTTGGGGCTGCTAATGAAGTGGTCAATCGTGGTCAGATGGGTGACCGCCAAACTTGCGATCACCTCTGCACTGATACTAAGTTCAAGGGGCATCAGCCTTCATAGCCCACACCATTCACAAGACACGTCCTATTGTATGGGGACACAAATCTGTCGGCCCATCTCGTGTGGTGCCTGTGCCATGGGGATGTAAAAGAACTCATTCCGAGTGTCAGGACCTGTATCAGGAGCTCAGTTGTGAATACGCTCTGATAGTGTACATAGTAGATATTGGTTGTCAGTCATGCAGCCAGTGTGTCGCTGACAACCATGTCTAAAGTCCTCAGTACAGGATTAGTCGCCAATTAGACACACCCTCCAGCATAGCTGTCAGCCTGCTCTAAAACAATTTCTACTTCAACTTCTACCAGTTAATGGCCACCATCAGCACTTTGATGCATATGCCATGGATGAAGTGTGCGTAAATTGTTAAAAACATTTTTTGTATTTTTCTAACATATAAGATAAAAACAGCCTTAGGAATTTTAGATAGTAGGGAGCAGAGTCTTGAAGGTATCTTGGCTCTCGAATGCTACCGTTGCTGAGGGTAGAGCCTTCCAGTCTCTGATTGTCCATGGAAGGAATGATTCTTTCCCGATGTCCCTTTTATTTGAGAGTACTCTGAATGATTTTGGGTGCATGCTCCAAGAAAACCGGTTCGATATGTTAGATGATCACTCATGTCAATGCTTTTCATGTTGTTGGCCATTTTATATAACAGTATGAGGTCTGGCATTTCTTCGTCTCTGTTCCAATGATGTCCATCTTAAGTATGAGATCATGTCATTTACACTGGCACTGCGTTGGTACTGTTTGTTACATATCACACTGCACACCTTTGGAACATCTCTAGGCAGTGGGAATCTATATTGTTGTAGAGAAGACAACTGTTGGCCGGATGCTGTCGGTAACCCTCTGAGATGCACATATCTAAAACCTTGTAAATAAGTTAACGATTCACTGTACTGTAAACACACATGCCACGCTCTGTGTGGGATATGTGGCTGGTGGGTTCAGTGGCATGCGACACTGTCAGTCTGGGCAGTGCTTTCACAAAAGGGAGTAATCTACGATCCACGAATAACGAATAACATGGCAGTTAATAGTGATAGTTAAGTTCTAGATAAATCGGTTAATGATTTTTTACTTAGATGAGTGCTGCCAGTTCAATATTTTCAACTAGCAATCGATTCCGCACCAATAGTTAGTTCAAGGAACATCACCCTTCTCAGCCCACACCAACCACAAGGCACATCCTATCGGATGGGGTGGGGACCTAAAAACCTTCATCCCCTTCTGGTGTGGTGTCTCTGTTATGGGTTGACCCTAAAAGAATGATCTCTGAGTGTCACGCCCTGTATCAGAAGCTCAGTGGTGATTAACCTCTGATGATCAGATGGTGTAATGTAAATAGTAGATGTCAGTTTTCAGCCGTGCATCCTTGACAGCCATACCTGAGGAAAGGAGATTAGACACACTGTGCAGCATAGCTGGCAGCATGTTCTAAAACAATCTACGTCACAGCTGTCATCGCCGCTGTCGGTGACCCCCTGAGATGCGCACATCTAAATAGGTGAATGATTCACTGTATTGTAAAAACACATGGTATGCTTTGTGTGGAATATGTGGCCTGTGGGCTCGGCGGAATGTGGCAGTGTTAGTCTTGATGGAGCTTCCAATTACAGGAGGGATCTATGATCCATGAATAACGATAGCCGGTCTGGTGACAGGTACGTCACACTAATATTTAGTGGCAACTAATAACATACCCACACATTATTTTACAGCAAAGATAACTGTACGTGTAGTTCAGAGATTTAGTATTATCTCACAGATAATATCCCCTTAAACTGATTCTTGAGTACAATTGTTTCACCACCATAATGACATACAATTCTAACGAAAATCTGCCCAGCTGGAAGTGGTGATGTTGTGTGTATGGGGTGTGGTTAAATCTTGTGGAATAACATTGCTTTAACAATACTAACATTTGAATTCAAGAAAACCAATCCCTGTTACTATTCCCATTTTATGATCATAGTTCCCCAGCAAAATTCCTACTCAACATTTGTCACACTCAGTATTACATCCCAGATAAGGAATCACAAGTGTCTACTCTATGCTTGAATTTCAAGTTTTGTCTACTTTTGGTATTGTAAAGAGATGCGGTTTATTGGCTGTGGTATTTAGGGCACAAGTATTCATTGATGGGCAAAGTTAGCCCCCCCCCCCTCCCTTAACTACTTTAAAACGTTAGCATATGAAGACAAGAATCATTAAACCGGAAACAATTTCATCACCCATCTATACCTATCCAAGTTTAACTAGGAAACGTGTAGTAAATTATAAAACAGACATTGCCACGAAAATACATAGTGGACAAATGTGCCAAAAGTCCTACATATTTCACAAATTAACTTTGTTGTGAATTTTACATAACACAGAAAATCCCAAAATCTGTTGTTATGAACAGTTGGTATAAGTTATGGAAGTGTATCACTATATATAGAATATAATCCTTATTTCAAGCTCACCTCAAGCATGTAGACATAAATTGCATTCCATGTGCTCGATATTTGACTAAATGCAAATGCAAAATGGCGCTAAAACAGATCTATATTATTATCTAATAAACAGATGCTAATTGACAAATCACATGCAAGCTTGATGTTCATAAATATACACTGCATGGTAAGTCTCGACCAATCAAACACCTGTAATATATACACATTTACACACAGTTAACACTCAATATACACACACGTTTACAAACAGAGCACTTAAATTCATACACATTTACATAGAGAGGACACCATGATTTTTCATGTACATAATTAGATTTGAATTGCTCATAGAAATAAGCAATTACAAATAGAGGACTATGAATTAAGCCCTCTCTTTGAAGAAAGTCCACTGTTTGTTGGTCTATATTCAAGAACTAGTCCTGTGTTTGTACCAAAAGCGTACACACACACACACACACACACACACACACACACACACACACACACACACACACACACACACACACACACACACACACACACACACACACACACACACACACACACACACACACACACACACACACACACACACACAGCTAGAACAACAACGTCGATATCCAATGTGCGAATGCTTACTTTTGAGTGTCCATTCTGCACACGGTCTTTAACATGCAGGAATATCCTACTGTCAGTTTCATCGTGGCAATACGGTTGTATGTTACTCATGTCCTTGCCACAATATGTAGACAATATTTGTGCGCTGAATGTCGTGACAATTTCTGTTCCGGCTGGTGTTGACGATTTGGTCACGCACTCTGCCAAGTAAAGAACACGACCCTCCTTGTTAGCATCAACCTGAAGGTATGTTGACCATTAGGCAGGCGGCCGGATTACATCGAAACACGCCGACGTTTCCCTGTCCCTCTTGTTTCTCAGACAGTTTGTTTGGGACTTGTTGGCAAATATCAACTCTCTTGACAGATTGCAAGCATGTGTCTATGTTAGGAACGAATAGGGACATAGCATATTCATTAACATGTGCATAACAGCGGCACTGTCTAGGATTTCGGAATCTACACCTGGTTTATTTTCAGAGATCATTGTATTAGACTTGTCGATTGGAGACAAACCAGTAAGTCTCACTAGGGTCCTTGCCTCATTTTACCCATGCTGGTGAATGGTGGTGGACATGTGTGATTCTCGTGTTTGAGGAATTCAGTTAGGTTTCCACCAGGCGATTGAGGAGCTAAGCAACATCTGGAGAGGTGTGCACAGTTTTGTTTCAAAGACAATATCTAACATGCAGTATTTGACTTTGAAATTTTGGACGGTGTTCCAAACAATTAAACTTTGTTCTTAGGTATGGTGTCAGTGAGTGGCACACGACATCTAACCAGATGCTGTAGAACAAATTCTTCATACTGAGTTTCTCCAATAGATTCAATTGTTTTGACTGCGTCTAGTGTCACTCTGTCCATGATACTGTTGGTGTCAATGTGATGTAACTCGCCACTGTATTCAAGGAAAGAATTCTCTGCTCTACAAAGATTTTGTCCAGCTCTTGGGTGTTGTCACAAACTCTTTCTGGGTTGCGCAGGTTGATCATGGTGTTTCGTCTCATTTTGAGCTGGTGTATCTTTGAATTCTTCTGCCAGTCTGGCCCGCTCCGGCCCACCTAGCTTCCACCTTAAGAGCACACTAAGATGTTGTGTCAAGCCGATAGCACCCCATCTCCTTTCACAAGTTGATTCAGCTGTTCATCACACTGGTCAAGGGCCATAGACGAGAAATTGTGAGACGTTTTCTGAGCGGTGGCATTCATTTTCAATGTGTAGCCCATCATTATTACATAATGACCCTCTCCGTATTTATCTGGCATTGCCATTGCGCCTGTTTTGTCAAGGCATACACTCGCTGGTTATCAGTGGCAAACAAGTCTGCCCAGGATTAAGATGTGGCACAGTGTGACTCATAATTCCCATGGAATGACAAACCATTGCACGGTTATGGGCGCCCATGGGATGTTGTCCTTTTAGTTATAGACACCTTTCCAAGCAATTCTTCAGTATTTTTCAAAGCACTCTCCATAGCTACAAATGATTTACAAACTGTGGAGCCTGGGTGTAGTATGTCCTGAACTGAAGGAGCGTTGGATTCATGGTTTGCAATACTAACATGGGGCTGCAGAATAATAATCTGGTGAAAGATGCTAAGCTGTTAGTGCTTGTAAGTGGTGCCAGTTCATTACACCTATCTTCCCTAGAGGCATCAACTGTTGGATGCTGGCAAAGTGAGCCGGCTGTCCCATGAAAACTGTCTTTGGTTGAACGTGAACTGGTGTTGTGATGAATATTATCGAAAGCACCAGGTAGTGAACATGGTTGTGGGGCACGCAGCGCCATGGTCACGATAAAACTTGCACACCCTGCTAGCTATATATGTCGATAAGCTCAGTAGTCTATCATATGAAATACAAATCCTGCATGAAGGAAGATCCTGTGTTAGCTCTCTGCTGTGCGTGCTAGTATGCATATGTAGGTCACGTTATATGGCAAATGGGGTCATATTTTCCTTACTCTGTCTAATGTGTGATTTAGCTCCTGGTTTCCTCGGATGCTTAACACTGTTGAAAATCGGTAAATGGGATATATTGAGACCTACTGACCATTGCTAGTTTTCGGGTTTCTCCCTTATCTTGGGTCCTTCCATAATCATATTTACCAGTGCTCCTACCTTGTGTGCCACTGAAGTGCTTTGGCACTGTGTATCAAAGGAGACAGCGAATATGCACCGAAAACATTCAGTGATCAGTGATCACATCGGACTATTTCAGCCGCCTTAGCAAGTATCATAGCACCAGTTTAAAGGTTTTGCTTGCAAGCTTTGCTTATGCTAAATCCAATCGTCATCAAACATGAGCAACAACGTCTTCCCCTTCCTTTCCGAATGAGTTTTTTTTAGATATGGAACAATTTTGAAAAAGTTCCTCCTTTAGTCGAGTGCTATTCACACGACCTTGTGCATTTACATATAATTGATCCTATCCTATCGTCTGTTATTCATCTGGACTAACTCAGACAAGGTGAACACTGGACACACGTCTGGATCTCTTGTATCTTCAATGCACGAAACCAACTCTACTAATACCAAAGCTTTCAATTCAGCTTCTATATCTGGACTGGAAGATGCAATGGGAGTAGTTCTCGCATAGCTAAATAGACCACTCAGGCATGATCTGTGGTAGTCGCTTCTTGTTCTGCAATGTCAGAACTTGTTAACTTTGCAAGCAACGATCTATCACTCAGGAGAGTTGATGCATGGTCATCAATTTACTTGGTAACAGCTTTGTTACTTCGTGCTCTCTCTCTCTCTCTCTCTCTCTCTCTCTCTCTCTCTCTCTCTCTCTCTCTCTCTCTCGTCACAGAAGAAGCACACATGAATGTCAGACGATCTGAGGAGAGCAGTGCGACAATTCTGGTCTTAACGGGGCTGCACTCGGTCTCAATGTCCCCAGATTTTCGATGTGTTTTGGTGCGATTGGGATGATACGAGTGAAACTGATTGAAACAAGTCTTATGTCAGCATACTTGATGTTTCTGAAGTGTCCGTTGGATGCCACTATCATCTACTATATGGTCAAAACACCGGTCCCATATATAATATCTCTATGACTATGAATACTGTGAATAGTTTAATACCATCCCTCAACACACTACATATATGAATACTAAACCGTTGCTGTGTAAATTCATAAGTTGCGCTTAAATAATTTACCAGATCATTCTGGTGGAAATTCTGTAATAAATAATTTGAGAAATCTGTTTTACATTCAATAGCCGATTATGTAAGGTGGCACAAATATAGTTTATTTGACGATGTAATGACGACAGGTGTGAAGTTCGAAGTTAACACTTTTTAAACCATGCAATCAGCATTACACAGGGACCCTGATAACGCAGGAAACTGATATTCTATGCCGCAATAGCTGCCATCTTGGAGTTATGCAAATAAGGCTGTTCCCATGACAAATTCGTTGGCAGTCTCGTTTTTCGAGTGCTTGCAACGGTCATTGTTCTATGGGTCTCTGAGAGAATCTGTAAAATTGAAGTGATACTTTGCATCAAATGAGTAAATTCACACCCGGATCTATATTATATATAATTCCACGCACGAGTCTTGTTAAGACATCTGTAGATAGTCACTAAATATATGCGTGTGTGTGCGTGCATGCGTGCGTGTATCAGCATAGGCATTCTGCCAAAGTCATGGTTTGAGGGCGACGTTTCCCCGGCCACCCACCCAAACCCCAAATCTCTTCTAGCGCTTTCATCAGTACTGTTTTATTAAGTCTGCTACTACAGTGGCACAACTGCATAACAAGAAGATATTTGTCTGGGAGTTCAGTCATCAGTTGCTGTTTATTATTTAGGGCTCGTTCCCTGGAAAGCTGGGAAGATTGGACTTTTGGATAAGTGATTTCTTCGAATAAATGAGAAAATTCTACTCAAATATAGTTACCTTACATGGCCATAGTTGGATGCGTGGGAGACACACCACCCCCACCCCACCCCACCCCACCCCCTGTTCTCCAAAACCAAGTGCATATTATATGTTTAACCGTATTGGAAATTTAATATCACGTTCCAAGAATTACCTTTTTTTTCTCACGGACGATTGAGCAAACCAGATACATCAGTGGCTCTTAAATCTGGCCTATTCTCTCTACAATATATATGATGTAAATTCGTTGGGGAGCATTTAATCAGTATTTTAAATTATTCAACAAATTTTTGACACAAATACTGGCACCTGGTAGCGAGGAATGTCGCTTCCACATAGGTTATGAAGGTGAGAAATATCACCTGCGTTCTTACAAGCAACAGTTAACAGTAAAAGGGTCCCCGAATTCTATGTTTATGGTGAGTACGGAAGAGCACGCTTTGTTTGACGAATGAAACAAAACTTATAACCTATTCGTTTAGCAATAGAAAAAAAATGTATTTACAATACCCTGCACAATAACTGTGACATGAATAATAAATAAAAGAAGTGGGTTAATAGGATTAGAGATATATTGTATGGAAGGGTATTTAATTATGTATGGGAATAACAACTTGAACTTGTTGATAGGATGTGTTTTATGTTCATATACAAGCAAATGTTTGGGCATAATTATCTCCAGAAATAGAAAGTTACCTATATAAATTTATTTTTTCAGATTTCTCATTTAAATGCTATTTAGACGAGATCAAGATTGTCAAATATAGACACGCATTGTATCAAGTTCGTATTGGAACACATAAATTATATATACAATGGAGCAGAAACCAATATATATGCCTTTAAAGTAGAGGAAATGCCCTTTTTCTGACTTAAACCTTCGCGAAAATATAACAAAACTGGGTAGAAATGATAATTCCAACAAATGGGTTAGTTTAAATGAATTAGAAACTGGCCATGCAGTTTCATCTACAATACACTTCAGAAGGGCAAACAGGCCATAGAATGAACATTTGCACTTCAAATCTAGTTGGTAATTGGTGGGTGAGTCTTGGCGGTTGATCCATGAAATAAGAATGTTGTCAAGACTTGTGGTGGGTCGGTAGAAAAGCTCGCCGAAGCGGTAATCTTCTAAAACGTTCGATACAAGTGTGTTAAGCTTAGTTTATTTAAACACAGTTTATTTTAATATGTATGCCTATTTATTTTGATCAAGTGGACCCCGATACAATTTAATGCCGTGTATTATTACAAAGCTATAATGAGTCAAGTGATATCGTAAATCTTAATGACGTAGAAACCGATGGCATTACAGTTTTTAGAGAAGTTCATTTAATTGATGCAACATTTGTTTTAGAAATAGAGTAAGACAGGGAGAGAGCGAATGATTTCGAGAGAGAGAGAAGTGTGGAGGGAGGAAAGGGGAGAGGGAGAGAGATGGAGGGAGAGCGAGACGCAGAGAGAGATAGAGAGAGAGAAAGAGCGAGAGAGAGGGAGGGGGAGAAGGTTGTAGATGGAGAGAGAAGTGGGGTGAGGGATGAATATACAGAGGGAGGGGGAAAGAGAGGGAGCAAAATGGAATCTGGGAATAATTAGACGAGCTGGTAGTAGGGTAGTGCCTGTAGCCCTGATGTGGTGTGAGTTTAATGGCGTGGGAAATATGCTGTTAACGGACAGTTCATTTGGAGTTGGGTCTTTTGGGGTGGGGGCAGTTATAAAGATGACAAGAGAAGCGAAGATGTTCAGCTTGTTCCTCAGCGTGGTCACGTTGGCGCTTGGGGCGTCAAAGAGGTTGTTGTTGAAGAGGTCTCTATTGAGACAAAAACTACCGTTGCGAAGGCTATACTAATTTATGTTGGCTGATCGAATACCAGCATAGAACCACAAATTTGGTGAATGGGTAGGAGATATAGCTTTGACTTTGCTTTTAAATTCATTTAAAGAGGCTGATGAAGTAAAGAGGCTTGTGACGTTATAGGGGTGAAGTTATATGGGTAGGCCAAGGAACGAACATTTGCTGGAAAAGGAAGTTTTGACGGAGTTCAGAATGTATGATTACTGTATTCTGCGACTGTAGTAGTAGTAGTAGTAGTAGTAGTAGTAGTAGTAGTAGTAGTAGCAGTAGTAGTAGTAGTAGTAGTAGTAGTAGTAGTAGTAGTAGTAGTAGTATTAGTAGTAGTAGTAGTAGTAGTAGTAGTAGTAGTAGTAGTAGTAGTAGTAGTAGTAGTAGTAGTAGTAGTAGTAGTAGATACGTCTTACAGCTGCAATCAGTCCTTCTTCGCTTTTGCCCACTGTGTCTTGTCCTCAGCCAACATCCTTAGCTTCCTCAGGTTCATTCTTGACTTGAGTGTACCTATTCCTGCTTTCTTGAGGTCACCTCGTAGCACACTTAGCAGATTCATGCAATGACGTCCTCCCCTGGCTCTGAATTTGATGGCTCCGATTAGGGCGAATTCCAAGGCTCTCTGTGCCTTAGCACATGGCCAAATATGGACCATCTTTGCTGAGCGACTTTTACAGACAGCGGTGGCGTATTACACATCTTGTATAGTGCACCGTTGGAAATTATGCTCTCTGGCCATCGGTGTCCAGTGATGGCGCATAGGTATTTGCGGTGGCAGGCGTCAAGTTTGTCTAGAGCTGCCTTTGGAGCTGCCCAGCTGTTGCAGTTATACAGCATCAAGGATACGCAGGTTGCATTGTATAAAAGTAGATTTTTTTTACCAAGGGCATCTTTGATCTACGAATCCCTAGCTGCCAGAATGGCTGGAAAGTTATGTTCCCCATTATGTTGCGTGCAGCAATGCCAGCAGTACTGCAGAGCAGTGAGCCCAAGATTGTACTTTTCCTCCATGGTTCACTGCCACGGAGTGAATCATCATTTTCATTCATAAAGAGATTCTCAATTTTCAGTTTGCTTCCAGGTATTGGGAGAAGTTCGTCAAGGGGTTTCCTTTCCTCATCTATAAAGTCCACATCATCTCTAGCGGCATGCCCAGTATTAACACCGGGGGTTTGGTCTTGTGGAATTTTGGCGCACGGATTTCAATGCAGCAGCCAGGTAACATGTGAAGAGCACAGGGGATAGACCATCTCCCTGTGGGGAGCCGATTGATGTCTCAAACTCTACAGACTTCACTGACTTGACTCGTACTCGCAGCTTGGTATCTGCAAGCAGTAGTCTCACTAGTCGTAGCTCATCTTTATCGCAACAGGCCTGGTGTAGTACATCTAGGATCTTTGAGCGCTTAACTATGTCAAAGGCTCGTGACATGTCAATGCCCATTTTGTGCAATTCCCAGTGTTTGGACATGACTACCGACACAAGCATGCGTTGAGCCCATACAATGTCTGCGCAGCTACGTCCACGTATGAAGCCACTTTGACATGATCTGGTGAAGTCGTCGATCTTGTCTCGGATGCGGGATAGAGTAACATTGGATAGGATTTTCCGTATGCTGTTAAGGAGCACAATGGGCCACAGATTGGCTGGGGGTCAGGTGGTTTCTTGGACTTGGGAGTTCAGTACGGCAACAGATAAGTGTAGCTGCGCTACCATGACGTAAGTTCTATGGGTTTCTGGTTTGAGTGAGCCGTGGGAGTTGGTCTGACCGAGTCACAGAAGTGATTTTATTAATAATCTTGTATAATCGTATTAGCCTATAGGTTGCGCGTCTTCTGGAAAGTGGTTTGAATCATGTTTAGGCATAGAAGTCATTGGTGCTCGTAATACGAGGCAAGCCACGCATCGTTCTAAGCGTGTATTTTTGTGTATTTCTTAGTCTACGCACCAGACATTCGGATATGTTGTCCCAGATAATGTCGGCGTATTCCCAAGTATGGTCTGATAAACTTTTATACATGATTTCCAAGCACTTCCGGTCTAGGATAAATCTGAGACCTTTAGGTATGGAAAGTTCGTGTTAAGCATGTGAGAATGGGTTATCTCGGTGGGTGTGCCAGTTCCATCTATTATTAAGATTAATACCAAGATGCTTGTGATGATTTGATGAAGCAAATCCATAATTTCCTAATTTAATAGGACATACGGACGATACGGTATGGTTATTGCAAAGAGGAATGTAGATGGGTGTGGTCGTGGAGTGCTCACTGTGGTATTCTTTGAAGTCGTCGATCGCTGTTGTGTGTGTTATTAAGTTGTATGATGATCCCTAAAGGCATGTGTCGTCAGTAGGCAATGTTATATTGCTTACGATGGGACTTGGTAGGCCATTTAAAAAGATTTAAAATAGTAGGTGACCAAGGATTGACCCTTGGGATACTCAAGCAGTTAGACTCCGAAGGGTAGATTAACCACATACATAACTACTCGAGGGTGACGATTTGTTAAATAAATCTGAAACTATGCTAGCCGGCTTTCATTAATGCCAATTTTTTAATATTTGAAGTAAACCAGTGTGCCACGCCTGGTCGAACGCTTTGCAGTTGTTGAAAATGGAATATGCCTTCCTTGTGGTTGTCAAGAGCAAGCATTATTTCATTATAAATGTCTAGATGTTGGCTGACTGTAGAGAGAGATAGAAAGGAGGTAGGGTATAATGGCACTTCTAATCGTGTCTTTATGCATATGTCCGTGCGTGTGTACGTTGGTGTATGGGTGCGTGTTACGTGATTCTGTGTATAAGTGCCACAACATAACAGTAATACCTCTTTTATATTTCCAATGTGCAGGCTCCTCATTAGGGGCCTGGTGCACCACGGGAGCGGTTGTTGGTCGTTCGTGAAGCTAGCCATATTGCAGTCACATGATAGACAGATTCTATCTTACCACTTTAGAACCAGGATGACCAATTGTAGAAAATAATTTCTAATGTAGACCTTTAGGTATGGACTATTCAATTTTCCCCTACTGTGTTAAACCTATTAATGAGTATGGCATTAGCCCTCTAATAATGTAATTTATTATGACGTCAAATACTTGAGTGACAGATCGGGTCCCTCCATTAGCAACTGTGCCTATTTTTTGGACAGGTGCTAGTCTGACCACCTGTCTTGGAGAAGCGCCGTTCTCTTGCTACAAGAGCTATGTGGCTCGTCGCACAGGGCTGACTGTATACATTATGAAATTTCATGTTCAAATTGTGCTTTTGTTCGTTTATAAATTCTAGTTAAACCGTTATACTATGCCAACTTTCTATGTTACATTTGTTGATCGCTGTATAGTCAAAACGTGTAATTTCCTTCGGTACTAATACATTTCATTTTATTTCATTGTAGGAAATCGTACTGTTGACTACTTAGGGTGGGGCTAATTTTACTGGACGCCGTTGCTGTCGAATTAATGTCAAGATATATTTTGAGGACAATTTTAATTGGAGCTGTTGGTGCTTCTGGCAGTAGCTGCTCCGGTCTGTTTGATTTCAAAATATTCAACAGCCTATTTGCACGATTTCTAAAAATATTAGTGTATGGTACTTCGGGGTTCATATGACTAAGACTATTAGATATGGGTTTCATAGCCATACGTCATATAAGGAGATCAAAAGGGGTGTGACACTAAGACACAGGTGTCCACCCAGTGTTCATTAGACAAATTTCATCGCATTTTACCTCTCTCTCCTCCTCCCTAACTCCCACCTCGCACTCCCTCCATCCGTCCCCTCCCCTCCCCCTTCCACTCACCCCACCTCTCTCTCTCTCTCTCTCTCTCTCTCTCTCTCTCTCTCTCTCTCTCTCTGTCTCTCTCTCTCTCTCTCTCTCTCTCTCTCTCTCTCTTTGTTCTTCTTTCTTTAGCGTTCTCTTTCTCTCTTTTATTATCTTGTCTGGAGAGGCCTTCGTTCTCTTTCTTTGTTTTATTATCTTGTTGGGAGGGGGCAATACTAAGTTGTTAGAACGTGTTGCCCAATCCCATTGTACTAATGCTACAATAAAATATGATTTAAAAAGGGAATACCACGAAACAATGCGAATGTTGTCGACGCTCTTTTTTTGTCAGCTCCCTATGCTAGACATATTATAGATTGGCCAATAATCCAGTATATACTTTTAAATATGCAGAAATACGTATAAGTGAAAGATATTAAAATTAACACACAATTGGTTATTCTGAAACAAACTTGGGCCTAATTTGCAGTTTAATTCTGCACCAGCTTAGCTATTACATTAGTTTCAAAATATACAAAATGTTAGGTCTGAATCCGTAATGTGTTGCATGTGCGTATTGGCCTAGGCGGTTAACGGGTTACTTTCATAGATCGGCATGCCCCATATGTTATTGCATCTTGTTAAAAAGGCCTAACTGTATATACAGTGAACTTGTGAGTCTTGAACATTGAAAATGTGCGCCCGTCAGATAAGTATGATAGCTTTGTTTACGGTTCAGTCGCCTTGCCCAGGCGTGTGGGCACTTGTAAAGACTTACTGGCCTTAATTGATGAGATTATGCAACGCGAGCCTTTATCGCGGCAGGTTTACAAGACATTCCACGGCTCTGTTTACTTACGTCTCGTTAGATTTTCAGTTTTCAATTTGATAATCGTGGAAGGGAAATCAATATTAAGTAGTAGTAGTAGTAGTAGTAGTAGTAGTAGTAGTAGTAGTAGTAGTAGTAGCAGCAGCAGCAGCAGCAGCAGCAGCAGCAGCAGTAGCAGCAGTATCAGTAGCAGCAACAAAGGTTTGTTTTTAACCTACGATCTGAAATGGAATTTAGCCTGCCATATAACAACTTGAAATGCTCAAAGCATGCATATCTCCCAGTAATGGTTTATCTTTTCTGCGGTGTTAGTACAGTGCCATTTGTTCCTGACTTCTAAAAGGTGATGGTGATAGCATGCCGTCAGGTGGGTAGGAAGATGATGAGAATGTGAAGATTATTACATTGAGAGAAAATTGTGGTTTCTGCCACCGACCAAATACAACACACTGTTGTAAGACAAGAAAACAAGAACAATTCAGTGGATTGTTTTCGAAATTAATCTGCTGGAAAGCTATTGCTCTCTGAGTTGGCAACAAGTTCCTTTCAAATTAATTCCAAAAAATTCAACAGACTGTATATGAATATTTGCATGTAAATAAACAAGGGGTGTTTATCAAAGAAAGTGGAAACACATATGTATCCCTCCACCCCACCCTTCGATTCGCTTCAAATAACGTCCATGCTTAGTAGATCTAGATCTTATCACATACATTTAACCTAGAAAGATACTAAAACAGACCTACTGAATGATAAACTACACTAAAATACTTGAAGCAAAAATATTAATATCCTGGATGCAAACCAGACTCACCATTGCTATTATCTGTGATATTTTGCTCAATCTATTCAAGTAAACTAAGATGTGGTCTATAACAGCTTTCGTTAATGTATACTAGAATATTTGAACAGGAAGCACACTTTTATGGTGCAAATTAAAGATGTTTTATTCTGTAATCTAAATCTGTTCACTGATATAAAACATATGCCGCGCCACACCATATTTTTGTTATCTCCATGCCATTTTTGATGAATATTATTTGGATGAGTTCAACTTACACAACTTCTACTATAAAAAAAATTATTATAATTTAATAGTCTGTGACAATGTTGCGATTTTATCGATTTTCTTCTAGAAAATGGCATTTTGCAGCTATAAATTTAATTTATGCTTGTGGTACGAGTAATACACATTTCCCAGAAGAAAACGGGGAAACCCATTATAAATTTCACAGCCATCCGAAGGCCACATTTACTTCTAGAATTGCAGGCGACACATAATCGCCAAAGCTATTTTAAATTTGCAAGGCTATTCGTAACAAAACATCTAAAAGTACTGACAAAATTATGTGTGCCAAACCGTCACTAAATAATTTGTGCCAAGGCAATCAAATACTTTCTCCAGTCATCGTTTTCCGTTCCCTGTAGATGTATGGTCCATTATTGCGGCGGCGGCGGCGACTACGACGACGACGACGATGCCAGAAGTAAAATGAATTCGGTGTTGGAATAATCTTCCACAAGCCTTTCTGTGGGGTGCGGGGTGGGGGGGGGGTGAGGGGTGCAATTAAGCAGCTAAGACCTTTGTTCCCAAAAGCAGAGAGTGCGTCATAGACAGGTCTGATAACTACCGATTAGTACTAGTTAGCAATGTCTTGACGTTTGGCAGATAACATGATGTCAGATAGCGCGCACAAATGCATGCACGTAAGCATGCACGCACGCACTCACTGACTCACGCGCGCGCACGCACGCGCATACACACGCACCCACCCGACGAAAAGTAGGCCTACCAACACACAATAGCACACCAATCTCTTTGGCTGCCCATAAGACACAAAATCTTATCATGTCCCGTGAGGTTCTGAGGATATATATTGGCATACAGTTAATAGATGCTTGTCTCAGATTGATTCTACATATTTCCCATAATCCTAATATCTCGCCGAATTTAAGAATAAACTAATTACATGTCAAATGTATGATTGCTTTGAAAACGAAGCAATTAAATCATTCAAATGAATGCCGAGATTCAAATAAAGGAACGCTACAGATTAAAGTCTAAATTAATACAATCACAAACGCGTTTGGGGCAGACCGTAATCTTGAGGAGTTTTAACATCAGTTTCAGTTTCAGTTTTCTTTATTTCACTCAGGCAAATGGTATATGAGGGCAACATTTATGTTTGCTTTGGGCGATAGAGGTATTATAATTTTTTTAAATCTGTGTTCACATATGATATTATTATCATTATCATCATCGCCATTGTCATCGTCATCATCATTATTATTATTATTATTATTATTATTATTATTATTATTATTATTAATTCGATTAATTTGGGAAATGATATAAACGTTAATCATCGGTTGTTGCTGTTGATGTTGTGTTGTTGTTGTTGAGGTTGCCGCTGTTGTTGTTGTTGTTGTTCCCGCCATCATTGGCATCGTCGTCGATGTGTTTGCAGTAGTTGTTCGTCGGCCTGTTTGATCTTGTTTGACTTGAATCATATTGTAGATATCGGATTGTCTTAAGGGAAGTCATGACCCCGGTAGACGTCTTATATTTGCAAGTAAGACCTCAGTGAAATTCTCATATTTGAAAATACATGGGGATAGTAACAGTAGCAATTAGAGACGTAGTAGTAGGATGCACTGGTTGACTTTGACCAGTGCTAGTAGGATACAGTTTCGCGGAAATAGGATAAATTTAGCAGAAATGGAACAGGAACCAGATTGAAACTGTAGTAGTATATTCATCATGATAAGTTAGAAATTAGAATAGATTGGAATAAGACCGACGGTTCTGAATTGATGGTGTCTGTCAATAGTTGAAGATAAAAGTTGTTGCTGTGGGATCGGCATACACTTTTATGAAATTCAGCAGTCATTTAGGCCGTTAGTTTAGTAAATAATAGAGTGATAAGAATAGATACGAATTGATGGGAATCGAGAGAATTATAGGAAACAGACTGACATGTAGTTGTTGACGGTCGGCATTCCGACTCCCTTAAGCAAGTACAACAACACCAGATGGCAATGAGATCATACAGCTCATGTGCTTATTAACGTTCGTTTCCTACAGGCTTATCCACAATAGGCAAGGGACAGGACAGAGGCATTGTAGCGTCCTGTAGGAATTAATAACACAATCGAAATTTGTATATCAACTATATGTCTATCAAAGGGAGGCATGCAACAACAACACATTCCGTAATGTTGTTAGTTAGCTGACAGATCGCATCAAATCAGAACCAGCCAACACCACTTTGACCCTGTTTTAGGTTATCTCCGTAGAAGAGAAGCCCAGAGTTTGATTAGCCGAGATGACATCATAATCAATGAGCATCGAGTCAGACTCTGTGGCAGAGAAACAAAAAGAACTAAGTTTCAGAGTGAAATCGAGAGATAGGCAAACAGGGATTGGTCAGAACGACCAACAGGAATAGGTACGAACTTCTAGGAAGAGATAAGCAGATGTTGATTGGGGGACAAGAGTGTGTGGACCAATCAAGCTGTGGTTATAGCTACCTAGAAGGATGAAAGAAACAGGAACTATTTATTACGATATATATAGATCTATATATCGTGATATGTATAGAAGTTAGGAAAATGTAATTCGTATATAATAGGCACTTTGTCTATTGATTCTTTAATCTTTTTACCATCGTTGATTCATGTAGGTAAGAGTCTACCTCTGTGAGTTCGCAGGAAGCATTATCTCGTATTATAGCAGTAGCGTATAATAGAAGTTGAGTAGTCACATAGTATAACGTTAGATTGGATATCAGATCAGTAGAGCTGGGAGTAATCCATCTAGTAATTATTCAGAAATATATTCACAGTTTAGCTTTATTTTTCGACAGTAAAAGTCGACATTGTTATAAGTATAATAGCCAATAAAGAACCGTAATAACCTAAGTAGATAGTCGTAGTTGTGTTTGACTCCAGAAGCAAGGAACACACTCCTTGCCTTACCTGAGCATCTTCGAAGATCAGATAGGCCCAGATTACTAATAAAAATATCTTCATCAACATCAGAAGAGGCGAGCCTAGTAATCGCATCCCCGGTATTCGGAGTAGATAGGTTGTCGCAGCAACCTACCATCATAAGTCTTCTCCGTATAGCGGTGATCATTAGTTAGTGACGTGTCAAAGAAGAAGATAAGACAGAAAATCTTCAGTGGCGAGCCTGCCAGGATCGAGAGTACATAAGGACACACAAAAACTGTAAGTAGTAAGACGTATGGCCCAAGCCCAAGTAGACAACCCAACCCAGCAAGTTTTGAAAGACGTGGCCGACCACCTTCAAGTATTCATAACGGCCGCGAGACAGGCGGAGAGCACCAAGGTGGTCCAGCACCGCGAATATCGCGAAAACTCATTGGTAAAGATAACTACCGACATTACCTGCACTGAACAACCCAGATTACAAAAAGCAATAATCTGCCTGTACTACCATTAGGCCGATTACACATGGCTTCTCCCCGGTGACCAACCGAACCAGGACTGCCCTCGCAGGATATACCCGTCCGTCAAGAATTATGACCCGAGACGGTGGCGGCGATGCAAGCCATGGGATCTGCCATGGCCGACACGATCGTCGATAGCAGCAACCGGAGGGAAACAGAGCGGGTCTACCGCCAAGAGATCCGAGAAACAATACAAAGAATCCAGCCATGCGATGGGTTAATACCCGAACAAGTGCGAACGTTTCTGGATGAAACCAGTCGGGCATGGGTAGCCAACGAGGGTAGACTAGGTGGGGTACCCGCCTATATAATAACACGGGCTGCCCGAGGACAGTTAGCGCGAGCCATAGATGGCTACTTGGTAGGCAAGGTCAGAGAGGATGTGACCTTTCAGGCCCTAAGAGACTATATAACCCTCAACTTTATTTCAGCCAATGAAGACGAAAGGGTTAAGTATGATTTGGACGGGGTCCGCCAGCGGCGAAGCGAAACAATCATTACCTTCAACCGGAGGTACCGCGAGCTGGCGAGACGAGCCTACCCTGTAGAGAACGACGATAATCGCAGGACTGTCATGGGCATATACTTGAAGGCCCTGAATGACCAAGGACTAAGCCGAAGGATAGTGAGAAAGAAGGCAGCTACCCTAAACCGAGCGATCGAAATTGCAGAGGAAGAAGAGGTCTGCAATGACCTGTTGAAAGCGATGAAGATAGGTGGACGGCAAGAGGAGAACATGGAGATTGATGCGTTAGAACCGGAAGAAGAAAAGGGGATTTGGCAGGTGGTAAACGTGTTGAAGAAACAGATGGCACAACAAAGTCGTATGATCGAAAAATTATGCGGCATCATAGGCGAGTTAAAAGAGGAAGCCAAAGTGCCGCGACAATCGGCAACACGAAAAATGCCATCAGCCAGAAACGCGAAACAACAAAAAGGACAGCGTCCTCCCGTCAAATGCTTCAAATGCGATAAAACCGGACACATGGCCCGGGACTGCCAAGTTAACGCCAGAAGTTCAGAACCACGACGTAGTGGGAAACGAGACGTAACATGTTTTAATTGTGGGCGAATCGGCCACTACAAGAGTGACTGCCTGCAGCCCCTACAGCCTCCTCAGGGGAGAACTCGGGTGCAAACTATGCCACGACCACAACCCCGAGGACAGAAACCACCGATGACATGTTTCAACTGTGGTAAGGAGGGGCATGTTGCCCAGGACTGTTACACGTTTGCCAAACGGAAAGGCAACCCTAATACCGTAACGTGTTTCGGATGTGGGAGGAACGGACATTATATCCGTGATTGTCCCACCACTGGTCCCCGGCAGACGTCCCGTTCAAGCCCGAATCATCAACGCGCGACCAAGCGTCCCCGGACCGAGGATGTAGCCATGGACATGGACATGGACATCGACGAATTAGGCAGTCAGCAAGCCACCACGCCCCGTTCATGTTCCCGAAACGTACGAAGAGACATTGCCAATGGGATGCGAAATCGGGACGAGTACGAGGACCCGGAAGGATTCGTCTTAATGGGCGAAGGGACAGATGCCTACGGCCGGTATTCATATGGCATGGACAGTGCATCTGGCCAGCGGAGTTCCTACGCGGAAGTAGTTAGCGGACGAAGGAGTCCGGTAAATGGCGACGGAGGAAACCGTTGGTGAGGCCACCGACCGAGCGGTTTCTGATCCGTCTGAGATTAGAAAGAAACGGTCTTGTGAAGAAGGGTGAGTACCTGCATGCGTTGATAGATACAGGTGCTAGCACATCCTTAATTCGAAAGGATATTTGGCGTAGCATGTTAGATGCTAGGCCATTAAAAAGAGCAAGAACGCTCTTAGCTGTAAATGGTGCCCCAATAGAACTTTTGGGAGAAACGCAAGTAAAATTTGAAAATGCCCGGCCTATTCCAAGTACGGTAGTGGCGAGTATGAGGCATGAGTGTTTGATTGGAGCGGATGCTTTGCACTTGGGAAATGCAAAGATTGACTATCGGACCAAAGAAGTAGTATGGTTTGGTCAGGTATATCCCTTTAGGTATCCCTATAGGGAACAAGCGAAATATGTATATGCTAGTTGTAAGGAAACGACCGGATATAAAGATATCGACAAAGTGGTAGATGACTTTGCGGATATCTTTGATACGGCTCGTCCAAACACTTTAGGATTGGTCCCCAAAGTGAAATGTATGGTACCGACAGGAGATGCTTATCCTATAAGGCAGAAGGCCTACCGTCTACCGCTAACCAAGCAATATGTGGTCAAGAACCAAGTAAAAGAAATGCTTGATGCGGGCGTCATAAGACCATCGTCATCCCCATGGGCGTCGCCCATTACTTTAGTTCCTAAGAAGGACGGTGACACACGGTTTTGTATTGACTATAGGAAATTGAATTCGGTATGCCGTAAGGACAGTTACCCGCTACCGAATATCTCTGATATTTTTGATTCGATGCGGGGCGCAACGATATTTTCTACTATGGACTTGAAGTCTGGATATTGGCAGATACCGATGGCCAGCCAAGACATAGAGTAGACGGCGTTCGTCTGCAGCGAAGGTTTGTACGAATGGATTCGTATGCCGTTCAGTTTTTGCAACTCAGGTGCCGTATTTCAAAGGGCGATGAATGACATTTTCCGGGAATTTGTAGGAAAATATGTGCATGTTTTTGTCGACGATATAGTCGTATATTCACGAAATACGACAGAACATGCACATCATTTGCGTAATGTCATGCGCAAGATTAGAGAGTATAACTTACAAGTGAAGAAAAAGAAGTGTGATTTCGCCAGTAAGTCTGTGGACTTGTTAGGATATCGCATTTCTGCACAATGAGTAGCTCCTCAGGCTCAGAAGGTCAAGGTCATTAGGGAAATGTCACCACCACGTGATGTGGGTGAAGTAAGGAGTTTCCTTGGAGCTACCGGATATTACAGATTCTGTGTGCAAGGCTATGCCAAAATTGCCAAGCCTTTAATAGAGTTAACAAAGAAATATAAGCTTTTGAGTGGGGTAAGGATGAACAGCAAGCGTTCAAGAAATTACAGAACTTGTTGTGTAGTGAGACGGTTCTCACATATCCGAATTTAAACGCCCCTTATAAGTTATACACCGACGCGTCTAGTTATGCTATTGGTGCTATACTGGTACAAGACGATGGTAAGGGTATAGAGCGAGTGATTCAATATGTAAGCTCTACTCTTAAAGATAGTCAGCTTAATTGGCCCGTAATAGAGAAGGAGGCTTACGCTGTGATCTATGCGTTGAAGAAGCTCCGCCCATATCTATTTGGCGCGCAGTTTACCGTGTACACTGACCACAAACCCCTAAAGAGTTTGTTCGTGGGTGAAGTGAAAAACACGAAGGTGCAGCGCTGGGCAGTGCTGATTGCTGAGTACGGATGCAAGATTGAATACATCCAGGGCTTGAAGAATATTCGAGCGGACATGTTGTCCAGGTTACGTCGTCCGGTGGAAGTCGCCACGTTAGACACAGGCGATTATGTCATACCTGAGGTAGACGAAGGTGTGTTACCGCATGTCCCTCTAGAGGTTTATGACATACCCTACGACGAATTGCGTACCGAGCAGACCAAGGAATACCCGGAGTTGTTCAAGAACACACCGGAGGAGTATATGGTCAAAAACGGTATTGTGTATTCCCTGGTGACACCTTCAGCATTGGACGCTGAGTACCCCAGAATCGTATTACCTACCCTGTTCCGTGAGAAAGTGCTCCGGAAGGCTCATGAGAGAGCCGGTCACCAAGGTCTGAGAAAGACCATCGGTATGGTAAGGGATTCTTTTGTGTGGACGTCTTTAAGGAAAGATGTGGTTCGTATGCTTGAAACGTGTACAACGTGCCAGGTCAACCGACCCGTCACTACACGACCTCAATACAGTGAGATGCCCATGGCTAATTATCCGAGTCAGATAATTGGTATGGATTTGATCGGTCCACTGTTAGAGTCAAGCAGAGGTAATGTGTATATCATGACGATAATCGATCACTGTTCTGCATGGGCAGAAGCATACCCAATTGCTGCCAAGACATCTCAGAATGTGGAAGACAAGTTCTTTAATGAGTATGTAGCTCGTCATGGTGTCCCTGAAATCTTAATAACAGATCAGGGTAAAGAATTTTGTTCAAATAGTCTGGAGGAACGATTTAAGGAACACGGTATAGATCATAGACGATCAAGTACATACCATCCGCAGACGAATGGACGTACCGAGAGGTTCAATCGTACGCTCAAGGAGCTGATCCAGAAAGGTGTTAATAATGAATCTTGTGCATGGGAGGACGAATTGGGTGCGGCTTTAACAGCATACCGCAGCTCTCGTCACTCCACGACTGGATATACGCCATTTTATCTGACGTATGGGCGTCGGGCAAGACTTCCGTTAACCATCCCACTGGATGCTACGCAGGATCTGGGCGAAAGACTTACATGTCTTAATAATGCCTTGCTGCGCGCTCGTGGAGAAAGAGCTAAGTCTCGAGAAATTCACCGAGAACAAATTAACAAGCGTGCAAACGCTGGTGAATTCAAGGTGGGCGATTCAGTGGTCGTAAAAGCTGAGGAGAGGATGAAATTGACCTCTCGCAGTGACCCTGAGTACGAGATCCTTAAGATCAATGGTCCTGTAGCTCATGTCCGACATCAGAGATCTGGGAAAGTGCGCGTACTTAATATATCCAAGATACGTGTAGTGGATTCAGAAATGTGTTGGGACAGGGTCCGACCACGCCCTATTCGTAACCCTGCTAAGGGTACGAAAGCTAGCCATCACCCTCGAGTGATAGTACCCGAGTCCAAACCTTGGCCGGTAAACGACTCCGATGCGACATCAAGTAAGCGAGCTCGTAGGAAGCGACCAGCTTCTGATGAAGAGCCAAGGGTGCGCAAGGGTGGTAAGGGGGTTGATATAGATATAGATCAACCTCGTACGAGTCAGATTCGAAACCATGAGTCACCAATGGAAACCCAAGTGACTCCTCGTACTGTAATGATGGACACCTCGGAGGAGGTACCCGAGCCTGCCAATGAGCCAATGGAAACGCTTCCATCTCATCCCTACTTTTTGCGCAAGCGCAGTCTCGCTCATGATGTCTATTCAGACCCTAAGAGACTCAGGATTGGCGCGTTTGGCCGCGCTCAATATGATGATTTCATCGGTCGTATCGAAGCGGTTATAAGCCGACGCAGCAAGAGGTAAAATGACTCTCTGACTTATCACGGTACTAGTAACATAGCCTAAATCTAGCATCATGTATACATTACAGTTATGTATGATAGTGATAGTAGCAGGTATAGTACATAGTGTCTGCCGAAAGTCTAGTATTCATAGATTACCAAATGGTGTTATGATAACCGATCACCAGGAAATATCCTTAATACGCGCGGAATGGACGGTGGTAGTATCCATAGACCATCCGTATTTACCTGCTGAGTTTCTTAACCAGATGTTAAAGATTCATGTGCTCGTTGCGGATATCAGTCAAAAGACTTCATTAAGCAGCAACAACATTCTAGGACTCCAACGTCGGATTGACGGCATCAGGAAGATTGCCATAGGTACACAACAAACCATGCAGAAACGTAATATTCGGAGAAGGAAGCGGGGACTCTTTAATTTTGTGGGTGACATAGTGTCATCTTTATTCGGGACTGCTACATCCGGCGACATAGAAGCGATCCGGGATGTGGTGAAGGAAGCGATGAGGAATGTAAACAGATTGGTCCATTTCTCTAACAAATTAGCGTCACACGTGAAACTTGCTTTTAAGGCAATAGACACCAATGTGGATAGAATTAACGGTGTGGCAGATAGTTTGGTAGAATTAACCGGAAATGTTAGCCGACTTTTCAAAGTACAGGCAACGCGTCAAGCAGAACTGTATGCATTAGTACGTCTCGGGCACCTTGTCGATGCAGCCGAGGATGTGGTAACTAGTTACCAGAAAGCTGCTGCTCAGTTCCATAGGCAAACGGCTTCACTCGAGCTGGGTAGATTGACAGAGGAATTATTTAGCCCTATGGACCTGGCCACTGTGGCTAAGCAGGTCAGCGTAGGCAACCGGTTAATCCGTCCCTACCAATGGTACTACCGGAACGTGGTAGTATATCCCCTGTGGAGGGACGACGAAAGACTGCATTATGTAGCTACCTTACCCTTAATCGACGGAGGACAGTACATAGAATATGGGTTGCATTCATGGCCCGAACCATTGGTCACGAGGGGTTACTATATGCAGGTATTGGTAGCTAGAACTAGTATTGGACTTGACACTAAGACGGGTTGGTATTTTACACCATCTGAGTGCCAAGGGAATAAGCCTCGAGTATGTCACGGGCAATTAAGGGTCGATAAGACCCACGTGCCATGTATAGTTAGTCTGCTAACGAATACCACGGATAGTACCTGTAATATTAGACTGACTGAGTCCAACGAAACGTCTAGTAAAGTATTTGCCAATAAGAAAATAGGCGTAGTTTTGCAAACGTTCGGAGAAACGGTTGAAGTACACTGCGGCGGACGACTGACGGACCGGTGTGTAGTGAAGAATGGTGTGTTTGCTTTAATGTCTGAAGAATGTGATTATAGTGGAAAGGGTTGGCGATTTGAGCCGGTACAGTCTTATAGTAGGACTTACACTCGAATCAGTCTGGCCATTGATATGCCACGGTTGGATGTGGCCGGGGTACTAAACCAATCAATGATAATTAATCAGTTAAGTATGCAAAAGTGGGACCATTTGCATAGGTCTAAGTACGTGCCGCTAGCACCTTTATCTGCGGTCGACCCAGCGATGGTCGATGGCATGGGGGTGCGGTCGTTTGTGTCATATTCTACCGGCTCCTTTGTTGTAGTGCTCGTCATTGTGGCAATTATGTGGAAGTGCGGTATATTTGCACGCATGTGGTTATGGATTAAATGCAAGCCACATGCGGCCCAGAGAAGTGCGCCACGGACTATTCACCCTCTAAGGCCCCGGAGACCTGCAGCCCTACCGGAGCCGCTGAGGATGTCGGCCGGGTCGTCGCCTAACGCTGTTGCCAGGACCGTGATCGACCCGATGGCTGACGACTGGATGGACGTGGTGATTGACGATCCTAACATTCATATATCATACGAGGATTTATCTTTGTAGCACAAACTTTATTATAGGTGCTATATTTTGTATTATTATATTTCCTAACGCCTATAATGGATCACGAGGTGTTTACGGAGTTGGGGCATGAACTTTATTATTGTGCCACGTATTAATTGTTATAACATGTATTATGGATGTCAATATGACCATTGATATGACCTGTAATGATTTAACTGTAGGATTAGGATTTATAGCTAGTTATGTATTGTTTAACATTGTATTGTTCGTTGAATTATGTTTTATCATCATTATAGATTTTCGCTATTGCAGTGTTAACGGAGGACTCCGTTAGCTTGTGGACGTCAGTTATGGGTGGCCCTGGTATAGTGTGGTTTGGTTGTTGATAGTGCACAACGAGTTAATTATCAATGTCTTAAGGCCTTAAGAGATGGTTAATTAACTTCGGTTGAGGGGCATGTGTAGATATCGGATTGTCTTATGGGAAGTCATGACCCCGGTAGACGTCTTATATTTGCAAGTAAGACCTCAGTGAAATTCTCATATTTGAAAATACCAGGGGATAGTAACAGTAGCAATTAGAGACGTAGTAGTAGGATGCACTGGTTGACTTTGACCAGTGCTAGTAGGATACAGTTTCGCAGAAATAGGATAAGTTTAGCAGAAATGGAACAGGAACCAGATTGAAACTGTAGTAGTATATTCATCATGATAAGTTAGAAATTAGAATAGATTGGAATAAGACCGACGGTTCTGAATTGATGGTGTCTGTCAATAGTTGAAGATAAAAGTTGTTGCTGTGGGATCGGCATACACTTTTATGAAATTCAGCAGTCATTTAGGCCGTTAGTTTAGTAAATAATAGAGTGATAAGAATAGATACGAATTGATGGGAATCGAGAGAATTATAGGAAACAGACTGACATGTAGTTGTTGACGGTCGGCATTCCGACTCCCTTAAGCAAGTACAACAACACCAGATGGCAATGAGATCATACAGCTCATGTGCTTATTAACGTTCGTTTCCTACAGGCTTATCCACAATAGGCAAGGGACAGGACAGAGGCATTGTAGCGTCCTGTAGGAATTAATAACACAATCGAAATTTGTATATCAACTATATGTCTATCAAAGGGAGGCATGCAACAACAACACATTCCGTAATGTTGTTAGTTAGCTGACAGATCGCATCAAATCAGAACCAGCCAACACCACTTTGACCCTGTTTTAGGTTATCTCCGTAGAAGAGAAGCCCAGAGTTTGATTAGCCGAGATGACATCATAATCAATGAGCATCGAGTCAGACTCTGTGGCAGAGAAACAAAAAGAACTAAGTTTCAGAGTGAAATCGAGAGATAGGCGAACAGGGATTGGTCAGAACGACCAACAGGAATAGGTACGAACTTCTAGGAAGAGATAAGCAGATGTTGATTGGGGGACAAGAGTGTGTGGACCAATCAAGCTGTGGTTATAGCTACCTAGAAGGATGAAAGAAACAGGAACTATGTATTACGATATATATAGATCTATATATCGTGATATGTATAGAAGTTAGGAAAATGTAATTCGTATATAATAGGCACTTTGTCTATTGATTCTTTAATCTTTTTACCATCATTGATTCATGTAGGTAAGAGTCTACCTCTGTGAGTTCGCAGGAAGCATTATCTCGTATTATAGCAGTAGCGTATAATAGAAGTTGAGTAGTCACATAGTATAACGTTAGATTGGATATCAGATCAGTAGAGCTGGGAGTAATCCATCCAGTAATTATTCAGAAATATATTCACAGTTTAGCTTTATTTTTCGACAGTAAAAGTCGACATTGTTATAAGTATAATAGCCAATAAAGAACCGTAATAACCTAAGTAGATAGTCGTAGTTGTGTTTAACTCCAGAAGCAAGGAACACACTCCTTGCCTTACCTGAGCATCTTCGAAGATCAGATAGGCCCAGATTACTAATAAAAATATCTTCATCAACATCAGAAGAGGCGAGCCTAGTAATCGCATCCCCGGTATTCGGAGTAGATAGGTTGTCGCAGCAACCTACCATCAAAAGTCTTCTCCGTATAGCGGTGATCATTAGTTAGTGACGTGTCAAAGAAGAAGATAAGACAGAAAATCTTCAATATGTAGGCCTATATAAAATCAGACGCGTATGCGTGCCTGGATGCATGGATATGTGAGACTTACTCACTGTGCGTACGTGCGTGTGTTCTGTGTGTTTGTCCGTCGAGGTCATGGGGTCATTCATGTACAAGTTCCAGTTAATTTTATTTTCACTCAGGTGTTCCAAACGCATAGGAAGTAAATATTTGCAAATGTGGTATTTGGAAAATATAATATTATTTGCATAAATATATTGCAAAATATTATGAAATCACTATAAAATCAGCATACCTATAAAATATAAGCAGCAGCAGTAGTATTAGTCATAGTAAGGGGTGGAAGTAGCAGCAGCAGCCGCAGCAGCAACCGCAGCAGCAGTGGTGACGGCGGCGGCTGCAGAAGCAATCCAAAATGAACAAGATGGCTGGAGATGTGCGCAGGATATCAGTAGGTGAGTGGTTGCTTTAGATCAATGAATGGTCATGCAACTACGCGAAAATTTCCGGGCGACCCATTTAAACAGAAAACGTGTTTCATGAAACGATAAAGGGGGAAACGCACATCACCAAAAAACTACGCTCCGATTAATCCCAATATCTAAATCTAGGCGTTTTTGTTAAAATCAAGTGTAACAAATGTCAACTCGTTTCCAGCGCAATTATGTCATTAAAACCCTTGACGGTGCCGTTGAATGTTTCGAACACGAGTGCGTGATTACGTAACTAACACTTGACACGATCGCCATTGATTAGTCGCATTCCTGCTGAACTTATGAAAATACAAGGACAATTCCGGGATGGGTAAAAGTGGACTTTACTTGAAAGACAATTATATATACCAACATACTGGATCCTAAATAACAACAATAGATAAAATAATAGGAAGAATTATACCATCGTAATCATGGGAATATTTCGTCTCATGGACGCGGCCATCATCATCCCCGCTCCAACGTTATCTGTGCCGACCACGAAGGCTGTACAGTAAATATAGAGACCCAATATGTGCTAATTTGTAATCGTTAGGAGATTGTCCAGTTAAGCTACTAAGTTTTACAAGTAATTCTAGTATTTGAAGTCGGTGGGATGTCGTTAACACCTAGAACGCTGAAGTCTAGATTTCATAGATTCCTTTCTCTCTATCCTATCAGTATGTGTTCATTTTGGTAACGATGCTGTTGTAAGTCATTGATGTGCACAGCAGCAACACGTTTCAGCAACATTTTTTTTCAAATGTACCACGGCACTATCTCTGTAAGTAGGCTATTATGCACTTTACACCAAGCGATGAGGTTTAAATGAAGTGGCACACTTGACACGCGCGTATTGTCAAATTACTCAGTTGACTCAAGGTACCGTAATCTGGCATGCGGGGTGCGGAATGCGGAATGCAGAACGGAAAGCGCCTATGCGGAATACGTGTAAAATATCGCGTGTACCATTTACCTGCACGTGGTATCATTGCGTTATTTTACGAGGTACATTGCGCCCATTAAGTTGATTACCTTCCCCATGTTTGATGATATTGCGATATTTCTATCAAATTTCTTTCAAAAGCGACAACACACCGTGTTGCATGTGCGGGTGCGTTTCAATCAATATCATAGAAACAAGTAGGAGCATAATACATTGCTGCGTGTGCGTGCGCGTGTTTCGTGTGCGTGTTGAGATTGCGGCATTTTTCACGCTCCTATGAGCGTGCAAAGCCTGCGCGCGTGCATGAGTTCGCGCACGTGAAATCCACAACATTTCGCGAGCACATGTTTTCTCTAGATCATATCATAGCAAATCACAAAATGGGCAAGAAAGGAGAGCTAGACGACAACATCACCGAAAAATTGATCGAATTTGTTAGGGAAAAAAGTTTCTTGTACAATTCTATTGATAAGCGCTACAAAGATCAGCAGTTAGCAAGGAACACATGGAATGCAATTGGGCTAGTCTTGGATATAACTGGTATGTATATACTTTTATAAATCTTACGCAGCAATGTATTCACTTTCACGCATGCGTGTAGGCACGCGACCTCGCGCACGCTCACGCACACGCAGCAGTGTATGGAATACGCAGCTTAACGTATGTCGGAGAAAGTGTAAATATATGTTCTGAGAAAACACATGATAATATTGCCGGAGCCACAGACCCGATTGTAATAGTTCCGATGCCTACATCTTGCCGCAAATTCGAAGATACATCCAATGCTAAGGATGTTAAAATTGCCCAAGCCGTTCAAAAGATACAGTCTGCGGAAAAAACTAAGCCAGCAAAATTGCCAAACAAAACTTTTAGGATGCGTTATATCTATCATCCCATATTAAAATAAGTATTACAGCTACAATAACAATATTTGCCGTGTCGGTGCTTTATCGTGTTATCCCATAACTGGGACAGCTTCGTCAAAATATCTTACTTATTGAAATTACTACAGCTTGCCGGGCAATATTGATCAGCCGCGGAAAACTCCCAAATTTTATGTCAAAATGTTAATACATTTGACGATATCTCCGCTTGAGCAAAATTATAATTGGTCTGGCAAATAGCCATTTCTTTCAGATTTAAGCACACTCCGATTTAATTACAATACGCAAAGTATTTCCAAATATAGAGCCTGTGAGACAAAGGCATCGCATACTGATTTGACCAAAAAAGGGTAAAATATTGTCAGATAATATCTTAGATGAGTAATCTTTGTATATTCCAATCTTTTGAGCGCCTTGCCAGATTTTAACATCCATTATAGCATATTACTCCCAAAGTCGGCACCTAGATCTTCGAATCATTTGAATCGCTTCAGAGGGTCCGTTGCTATTATCATTTACGTACACTTCCTTAAAGTATGTACCCGCATCTATAGGCATTGCGCCTCCATTAATACCTAGTGGTTGCGCGGGGATGTTCAAAATACATGATTGTTCGATTTGCTTGGTTGCCATCTTGGATGACTAATTTTCCCCAAAAGTACTTCTTCCGAGCCTCTGAATTGTCCGGCAGTTTTGGTAAATATAACTAGCAACTGAGGGGCATTCAACAATTTTGTATTATTATTATTATTATTATTATTATTATTATTATTATTATTATTATTATTATTATTATTAGTATTATTATTATTATTATCCAATTTTTCGAAAGAAATTCCCTTAAGCAACCGATAAAGCGTGCAGTTTCAGTCAACCCTCGATCCTCTTGTTTGTATTTGTATAGATATATTCCCCACACCAAATTATCATTGTAAAACTGGTGTAGAAGATAAGTCATATTTCCGGCCAATATGCCCTTATTTTTTGCTTCCAAGTTAAACACTCCTAGATTTAGTAAATGGGCTTTTTTCTCAAATAATCCCGATTCATTTCCATTTTTTTTACTTCATGCTACTGGCAGATTATAGTTTAATGGATGAATCCACTCTACATAGGCTCCACTCATAATATGCCCGTGTTGGGATCGATCGAACCCTGAACATTCCCTGAACCTCAATTTCCAGAAAACTGTGTAGGGGAGCTGTTGAAAGCTTTGAAGCTGGTTTCACTGGGTGCATCTGTTGTTGCATATGGCAGCAACGATGCCCAGTCGAATTAATTTCGAAGTATTCAACGGAATGGTTATTTAGTAGTAAAGACATGCAATTCGTACAACTAACGAACTATTAAGCGTTCACGACGGACTTAGATATGCCATGCAATAGTATTTTGATTGTGACGTTAGCCTACCTGTGACGCAATTTCTTATGACGTCATATACTTGAGTTCCAGATCGGATTGCTCTATTAACTTTACGTTCCCCTGCAGGAGTCAATAAATTGCAAGACAACTACAAGCGCGTGAATGCAGATGAAAATAATGATGCAGTGCAGCTCGGGAATGCAGACTTAGCGTGTTTCCAAACAGTACAATTTCGAATACAATGTCCGAAATATTATGCTGACTATGTTGGGCCTAGTTTCATCGGAGGCAATGGACCTTTGTTTGGAAATAAAATAAAATAAGATAAAAAAAAAATAAAAATAAAATAAAAATAAAATATAAATTATAAATGAAGCACCAAAAAGCAATCTTCCGCACCAAAAAGCAATCTTCCGCACCAAAAAGCAATCTTCCGCACCAAAAAGCAATCTTCCGCTATAGACAGGTTTATATGGCGCTGTTTTCAATCTTTCAACCAGAAACTTATATTGAGAACCGTTTAATGGATGAATTTGCGCTATACAACATTCTCTCATCATAGAAAATGATAATTTGCAGACCAAGATTACATTATTTTGGAAAATTTATCATTGGAATGACTGTCTTAGTATATCAAGTCTCTTCCCATGGTCAGTAAATGGACATTTCTCAAGACCATTGAATAGGATGGTTTGTACAAGCGTTGACATCAAAGGATTACCGGCGTTACAATCGAAACTTTTAAAAATGTATAGAAAACGAATCCCATTTCGATATTGCATTCACCGCGTTTTCTGTCCAATTTCTTATGACCACATATCTCCTATACAACAGCTCTCCTTTTGAAATCCTGCCACGCTCATGTTTAGGCCCACATAAGCATACGTATGTACATACGTGCACACACACACGCACGCACGCACGCACGCACGCACGCACGCACGCACGCACGCACACAATACTATCTCTCCCCCCTCCATCCCTTCCTACCCTCCATCTCTCTTTCCCTCCCCCACCCCACCCCGCCCACCCACCCCTCCCACTTCCTGTCCTCCCTCCCCCTTCTTCCATCTCTTTCCCTCTCTCCCTCTCTCTCTCACTCTCTCCATCCCTCCCTCCTTTCCTCCCTCCCTCCCTACCTCCTCTCCCCCCCCCCCCCTCTCTCTCTCGCTCTCTCTCCTCTCTCTCCCTCCCTCCCTCCCTCCATTCATCCCTCCCCCAATCCCTCCCTCCATCCCTCCCTACCCCCTCTCGCCGCCCCTCCCTCCATTCCTCCCTCTCTCCTGTCTCTCTCCTCTCTCGCTTTCTCCTCTCTCTCTCCCTCCCTCCATCCCACCCTCTCTCTTCCCTCTTTCTCTCCTCTCTCTCTCGCTCTCTCTCTCTCCCCTCTCTCTCTCGCTTTCCTTACCTCCCTCCCTCGCTCCCTCCCTCCTTCCCTCTCTCCCCCCCCCTCTCTCTCTCCCTCTCTCTCCATCTCTCTCTCTCTCTCTCTCTCTCTCTCTCTTTACTTACCTCCCTCCCTCGCTCCCTCCATCCTTCCCTCTCTCTCCCCCCTCTCTCTCCCTCTCTCTCCGTCTCTCTCTCTCTCGCTCTCCCTCTCTCTCCTCTCTCTCTCTCCCTCTCTCTCGGTCTCCCCCCCCCTCCCTCCATCCCTTCCTCTCTCGCTCTCTCTCCCTCCATCCCTCCTCCCTCTCCTCCCACCTCTCCCTCCTTGCCTCCTTCTCTCCCTCCCTCCCTCTCTCTCCCTCTCGCCCCTCTCTCTCTCTCTCTCTCTCTCTCTCTCTCTCTCTCTCTCTCTCCCCGAAAGTTGATTTCCGCCCAATCGCCTTCAGACTCTCCCGGTGTATATAGGCGATGGCACTATATCTCTGCAATAGTTTAGATTTATATCGAGCTATTCCTCGTGACTAGATCTGTCACGTCGCTTACTTAGTTTCAAAATATTCAACAACTTGGTCTATTTGTATCAGCCACAAGGTTGCCATGAACTCTGCATTCTAGGCTTTAATGTTTTACAGGGTTAAAGGTTTTGGTCAAGGCTACAGTAGACGTGCTGATGTCAATGACCCTTGAACCGCGCGACAGCTCTACAAAGATTGTATAACTTAACTGAAGTGAACCACTTGGGTATCGTACTCGCTAGACTCAGGCCTATAGAATAATAGTGTCAACCAGAGGCAGGTTGGTTGTACACATAGATGATCTATTATACAAATAGGACTGCTTCAGGGGAACGTAATATATATATTTATTTATATATTTATATGTCGTTATACATAGGTAGAGGACATCAACAGCAACTTATGTATATAACTTTTTATTTTCTCAATTTATTAGAAAGGCGACGTCCCACAAGGGCGGTCGGAGGACAACTGCCTACAAGTCATGGAATAGCGGTAATGGCTAAGATATTCAGCAAAATTTATATGCCCCCAATTGCTTAATGCAGCAGGATGCATAATCTTTTTGAAAAGTTATTCTGAAGCAATGCAAGACAAACTTAGAAAAATAATGCCACATGCAGCATCTATGAAGGAAACTCTTCACAAAGAACGGGAAACTTGGAAAATAAGCAGATCATTATCGCGTTATGGTTGATTCAGTTTAGGAGATAAAAAAACATATAAAGTTGGGCGACATTTGTCTCCTAATTCTACCGAAATTTCTCCTATTTCTTCGATATGCACTTATATATATATATATATATATATATATATATATATATATATATATATATATATATATATATATATATATATATATATATATATATATATATATATATATATATATATATATATATATATATATATATATATATATATATATATATATATATATATATATACTGCGTGACGTGTAGGATGTCGTCATAATCAATGACGTCATGAATTGCATAGATAATTTTGATCAAGAACGCATAATTGATTGCCGACTAAACGTTTCTGTACGAATCGTATCTCTATACGATTTAATAAACATACTGTTGAATATATTGAAATTAATGAGGCACAACGCTGCAGCAGCCGGCAGGCGGCGCTAGTGTGTTGTGAGGTATACTCTCTAATGCAGTCGTATTTGACAGTACGCGAGTTGGTACCTTTGTGTATATATATTTAGCATCGCTGCTGCTGTCATGTTGCATGACATAAGGTATAATGTTTCCAAAACAGAAACATATTGGTTAGTAAGAAAGGTTCTGTTGAATATTTTGAACATAAATGGATTGGAAGACGGTGCTGCCTTATGCAATAATGTGCTCCAATTCACCTTTCCAGAGTACCCACCCATCATATGACGTCATAATTAACTGCGTGATGTGTAGAATGACATCAAAATGAATGACGTCATGAATGACGTCGATAAGTACGTCACGAACACATATTTGAAGACGGTCTATGCGTTGTTGTACAAATTGTTTGCTTTTACTATTTAATAAATATTCTGTTGAATATTTTGAAATTAATTTGACTGGGGGCTGCCATAGGCCGCAACAGCGCCCAGTCAAATTAGTTACAAAATATTCAACAGCTTCCCTGTATAGTTTTCAGGAAATTGATAGCTAGGGCATTTGGGGGATCGATCAAACCCAACACGGCGCAGAGGAAAGTCAAGCAAAATTTGCTCCGTAAATATCTAAAGATTTAATGTGTTTTGCGTGTATTTCATATACTAATATTTATATCATTGTTTAGCTAAGGATGGCATGCTTAAGAACGTGTGCTTAGTTTTCAAAATTATGTAGAATCTTTCGAGTTATAAGTGGTTTTATATTTATAATATTGATAAATTACGTATATTTTTCGCAATGTAGTGCCGATAGTAGCACCAGTGTTCATTTCTAGCCTTAATGACGGCTAGAGTTAATCCCTTAACAAAGAGAAGTAAAAAATTTCTATAGAGTTCCGGGTCTACAACGACCGTATCTGTGATACAATGTTTACAATGGACACCTATTCAACCCTAGGCCGGATAAGCACGTCGGACTATTAAGTGCGAAAATGGCGGAATCAGAAATTTTGTGTTTGTCACTAGTGAATTCGAATTTAGATTTGTCAGGTAATAACACTACTATAGATTTTCAAACTGCTAAATATGATGAAGATGACATTTGCACTATTAAATACAACACTTTCTCAATAACCTTGCAATTGAAAAACCGCGATAGCATTTCAAAATTGGTCACAAAATGCGAGGAATGTTATGGCGTTGGTATGAAAAAGGGTGCCAACGGAACAATATTTCGTGTAAATCGACACATACGCGATGACGAGTCTTGTATAGCAACGGTCACGCTCTATAAGACCACGGGAGTAATACATGTTCAGGGTAAAGACTCTCATGACTGGATTATTAGAGACTTCCGACTTCTAACAAGCACCATTAGTGATGACGCTTGTAGTGAAAGTGACAAGAAAATCACCGATAGTGATAGGAACCCGTCGGCTTTAAATACAACACACGGACTACCGACATTGCGTCTTCCAGTATGGAAGATGATCTACGTTCTGAAGACGTACCGGTGACTACAAATGAACAACGCTACTCGTTTGGTAGCGAGTTGAACCTATCGCTATCGTCGCCTATACAAACACAAATGACGACAACGGATGGTGAATTGAACCTTCATCCATCATCACCTATCCAAACCCAAACGTCGCCGAAGGAACTATTCACGCCAGAAGTAATGAGCACACCTTTGTACCAGAGTTATCACACTACGCCCCCCTCCATTAACCGAAGTAATAGAACATGTGATTGTGTTAAGAAATCTGCTTAATGAGAAAGAGTCCAGAATTGACACACTCGTTGCTGAAAACAGAGCTTTAAGAGATCAGTTGTGCGTTAAGATACAAACTACTGTAAACAAATCCGTGAACACAACCGACCATTCTATGGCTCAGTGTAGCCCATTAAGTGAACAATCAGCCCAGCCTCAACAAGTACCAGACCAATGTAGTTCAGTAGGTACAAACATAATTAACACGGAGACGCTTTGTAAAACAGTATCTAAAGACACGGAGGGATCAGGCAATGTCGAGACCCGATCTAGTCAATTATGTACGAATCCACCCGAAGAAGTGAAAGAGACAGATAATAATAATTGTAGCCACCTACATCTAGAGCACACGAGCATTAAGACTGAAACACCAGAACCTGACCATAAGACCACTTCTCAGAAACAGATAGAAGTTGTAACAGATGTAAAACCACCCATACACCAACGCTATGATTATGTTTCCAATCCTACAAAGCAGACATTAATCATAGGGTCGTCAATACTCAAAGGAATAAGTGAGAGCGGCCTGGATCAATCAGTACAGGTAATGTGTTGTAAAGGTGCGAAAATTATTGACATTCGGGAACTATTATATTCATTAGATTTGCAACATTTCAAGAACATTATCGTAATGGCCGGTACCAATAACTCGAACGGTCCTGTTGGCGACGCGCTATATGACATTGAGAGACTAGTGCGTGATGTCCATAGTTTGGCACCACAATGTCAACTTTATATATGCGAACTATGCCCGCGTGGTGATGAACCAAAACGACAACAGTTCATTACCAAATCTAATCGCTATTTGGAAGTTATGGAACATTTCCTGGATTTCACAGTCATTGAATCGTCAAAGTTATTCTCTTCAAGAAATCGTCCAGGTGTCATAAACAATTCATTATTCTATGCGGACAAATATCACATAAACAATGCTGGATCTACAATTCTTGTACGCCGTATAAACGAATATGTGACAATTATCCGTAATTCCGCGTGTAATTTCTGCGGAGAACCTAATCATAAATCTTCGTTATGCCGTCACGGTCGACCGGTCTTGTGTTACTCGTGTAATTATTATGGTCACAAATCAAATCGGTGTCCCGGACAATAATGGCCCGGCGAGGAAGGACAGCCTACTAAAATCTTGAAATCTAAAAACATCTTGAGTAAAATAAACAGTCCTGACGGTTCATTAAATAATTCCAATACCCCATATAAGAGTTCATTAATGCGGACTTCTAATATATTGAGTGTCCAAACATTGTCCCAGAATAATGATATATCATGCCATGGTCTTCTAAATAATAATAATGATAATAATAATAATGATAATAATAATAATGATAATAATGATAATAATAATAATAATAATAATAATAATAATAATAATAGCAGCAGCAGTAGCAGCTTTATCACTGAATCTTTTTATAATATCGCTACTAGTAATAGATTTGAATTTTTAAGCGATAATTGTTACGAAATGCACAGCGATATCGCATCCCGCTGTGACAAAGAAGTGGGAGATTCAGAATTAGGCCTATGTCCTGTTTTCATGCCACAAACTACGCTCATTCCTGCTGTAACTTGTACTGAAATTCGTACCAACACATATGATAATGACACTACTACTGTCATTGATAATGATTGCGTTGTAATTGCTGGAAATGGTCTTAGCTTTCACGTTGACAATCTAGCGCAAAGTAACATTGTCGGCATGAAAGATAACACTGATTCCTGCAAGTATAATAATAATGATAATAATGATAATAATAATAATAATAATAATAATAATAATAATAGTAAAAATAATAATAATAATCATAATAATAATAATAATAATAATAATAATAATAATAATAATGATGATGAAAATGATAATAATGATAATAATAATAATAATAATAATAATAATAATAATAATAATAATAATTTCATTAACGACCTAAATATTATATCATATTGTCATACAAAAAAGGCATCCAATCTAAGCACGCCTATAGCTGCTACTAATCCGCTTGACCAATGGATATGTCCCCCTGATTTTATCAGATTAACTGTGCGACACGACCTTAAAACATTTAGCATAAATACAAAAGGCATACGTATAGGTCATTTAAATGTGCAACAACTACTACCTAAGATAAACCAATTAAAAATAATTATGGAAAAAAGTGTGAAAGAGCTTGAAATTTTCGGTACTACTGAGACTGCCCTAAGTAGCATCACCACAAATAATTTAATCGACATTAGTGGTTATAATATTGAGCGGAAAGATAGGGTAAATCGTAATGGAGGCGGCATCATAATGTACATCGAAGAGAATCAATCGTATTGTAGGAGAACTGAGTTAGAATCTATGTCATTGGAGGCACTTTGGATCGAAATAACGCCGTATAAAATGAAATCATTTTTACTTGCCTGTGTATATAGACCTCCGGACTCCCCGACTAGCTGGACAGACGAATTTGAATCTTTACTGGAGGCGGCATATTTACATAACCCAGACATTATTCTGATAGGCGATTTCAATATAGATTTCCATTTACCCATAACCGGAAAATGGCAAACCTTGATGAATACTTTTCACCGTGAACAATTAATTGATAAATCAACCCAAATCACAGAGACGACATCTACTTTAATAGATCATATATACTGTACGGATAAAACCAAAATTACGTCTGCGAGTGTAGGTGATTTGGCGCTAAGTGACCACCACCCCGTCTTTGTTATTCGCCACTGTTCCATACATAGAACAAATACCCACCATTCTATAAAATATAGATGTAAAAAGAAGTTTGATAATAGTAAATTCATTCAAAATTTATCGGAATACAAATGGGAGATAATTAATTTAATTAGCGATCCAAATGAAGCGTTAAAATTATGGCATGAAACATTTCTTAGTATTCTAAACAAACACGCCCCTATTATTGAACGAAGAATAAAAACATATCACCAACCAGGCTGGCTAAACGAAGAAATATTACAAACAATCAGAGATCGAGATTATTGCCATAAAATCAAGGATATGGTCAAATATAAACAACTGAAAAATAAAGTAATGTCTCTCATAGAAAATTCAAAACGGCAACATTTTGGCGTACAATTAGTTCAAAATAAAAATAACCCGGCAAACATATGGAAAATAATGAAAAGTATAAATCCGCAAACTAACAAAATCCCATTAACATTAATCAATAAGGACGGAAATCAGATTAGAAATACTGTGCAACATTGTGAAATGTTCAATGAATATTTTTCTACAGTTGCTTCCGATCTGGCAAATAGCATAAATAATCAAGCGTATGCCATATCTGAGAAACTTAAAACCCATATCAAAGTTAGAGTGCCCAAAGAAATCGAATTTACAATACCCCCGATAACACTGGATTACGTTTACGAGGAAATCAAGCATCTAAAAACAAATAAGTCAGCGGGATATGATGATCTAAACGCCCATTTTCTAA
>CM067369.1:89288880-89342078 GCA_034401795.1 Chaetoderma sp. LZ-2023a
CAATAAAATTGAAATAAAAAATATTACGGGACAAAACTCTAAGATAATACTATGAAATAAAAGTAGATAAATTAAGATTCTGTGATTAAATAAACAAGAAATGGGGAAAATCTAGCATTTGCACAAGAAAATCCTGAGATAAAACTTAAAATTATAACCTGTTGCTATAAGAAATAATAACTTGAATGCAAATGTCGCTGTTTATGCATTAATGGGACTAACAGTCACGTGGTCAGTCACTGGCGCGGATAAATCCCTTTCATGCTTATGCTAAAATGATGATCAGACGCTGAAGGAAGGAGAGCCACAGTAGCACCCACATCCACGCAGCATCAATATCCACGGCCACCTTGACATCTCAGCATGGCCAAGCGAATCATACTGACTTCCGCTTCACGTCAATTCAGAGTTGCACCCCCTCATCTCCACGTCCGCATCCTTTTATCATCAGGCACGCCCCCGTCAGGAAACACAGCAGAAAGCAAGCAATGTACCTTTCCATTTTATCCATCCATCGTATGACGTCATAATCAACTACGTGACGTGTAGAATGACATCACAATCAGTGACGTCATTATGACGTCATGAATGACGTAGATAGGTACGTCACGAACGTGTAATTGGTGACGGGCTAAGCGTTGTTGTACGAATTGTATGGCTTTACTATTTAATAAATATCCTGTTAAATATTTTGCAACTAATTTTACTGTGCGCTGGTGCACCTTTCATGAACAGAGGCAGCAACAGTAGCCAGTCAAATTAGTCGCAAAATATTCAACAACTTAACTGTATAGTTTTCGGGAAATTGATGGTCAGGACATTGGCGGATCAATCAATCCCAACACGACGAAGTGTGGGTGGAGCTTAGCTAGTGATGGGCGGGGCAAAGCTAAAACTGGAAAGGTCCATTAAGCCCGTCCATCAGCGACTATCGAGTCAGTCACTCCAGTGGTATAGTTTGAAAAATGGACATTCCCACAACCACTACAGATGCTTTGGCCGGCTTCGTCATGAAAGGGTTAACAGAAGACGGGTTGTGTAGTTGGCTATAATAAATTGAAATGATATCTGATTTTGTATATGCGCGCAATACTTTGCATACTGGTTTGACCCTGAAAGTAACCGGTCTTCACAGTTGGTTGAGTAATAAAGTGGCGTATGTCTATGATCGATATACAATATCTGTTCGCTAAATACGCTAAGGCGCTAGAAAAACAAGTTGTTCGTGCTGAAGCTTAAATCTCCGGTTATCATATTTAACATATATACATAAAAATATATTTCTTTTATTCAGACTCATCCGTTCTCCTAGCAAATGGCGATTTGTCAGTTTCAACAGGAATATATCTGGAAAACATTCGCCATATTTGGATCATGTATGGCGGCCATTGTTCTATATGGCGTGTCATACAGCCCTGGAGTTTATTTTCCTATTTTCATCGAGTCATTTGGAGAAACACACGCAAAGACGGCATGGGTTGGAAGCCTCATGATGGCATGGTCGTTTTCAAGCGGTATGTTCATAATCACATCAGAATCATACACTATAATGATAAGATCAATGACTTTCCAACAGTGATGTTCAGCTATATGAGACAGCGCTGACTTTAACGTGTATTAGTTTGTGAGACAAACTGTGTCATTGCAAGCGTGCCATACCACCATTTAAATATTATGTATCGTATATCAAATACTAACCTTTTGAACCCTGTTTTCTAGAATTTCAATTTCACTCCTTGTGTTGTAAATGATCTTTCTTATTTGGCTTTTCAAGTTCAGATGGTCAATAACGAGCAAGTTTAGTCTCTTTTGGTGGTAGACCTATGTTATCATATCAGACATATGCGTGCCCATATAGAGGTAATATTTTGTAAACAAGACCCTGTAACATGATGCAATTGAGTGCCATGTTTTGTGACATGGTCCCATTGAACGAATCCAGTTTGCTCTGCCCGGCTCCTCTCTAGATAAGCTTCACACACTCTTTGCCCGTGTTTGTGTCTATCGATACCTACGCTCTCTGAATCTCAATTCCCAGAAAAATATATAAGGTAAGCTGTTGAATGTTTTTGAAACTAATTTGACTGGGTGCTGTTGCTGCTTATGGCAGCAATAACGCCCAGTCAAATTAGTTTTAAAATACCCAACAGAATGTTTATTAAATACTACATACATACAATTCGTACAACTTAACGGACTATTAAGCGTTTATGACGGATTAATCGCGTCATTCATGACGTAATTGATTAGAACGTCGGCCTACATGTGATATTGTTGATTATGACGCCATATGATTGATCGATAAACAATTGATGTGGTCAGTGTCGTAATCACATTTTGCCATCTCGTAGGTATGAGTTTGGAGTGTATACGGCGCATGGCCCATATACAAATTTGCCATCGGCGTGCCCTTTTGTAAACGGCGTACGGGCCCATATGTTAATATGAAACTTACACCAAGAGGAAATGTACCAATTATTTATTTTTAATAAGGAGAATTTAACCAACATCACTGATAAAAATTAAAAATCTCGCTGGCAGAGGTTGCACTGGCCACATCTCATGTATACATCATACCATGGGACTTGATGTGATGCACGTCGTAGATTATTTATTTTTAATAAGGAGAATTTAACCAACATCACTGAATTTTCATAAATTTGCTGTTTTAAACACAACTATGTGCATTTTTTACTGTCACAAGGCTGACATATTGATAGCATGAAATAATACTTCAGTATCTCTAAAAATTGTCATTGTTTTTATTTTAAGGGCACCAAAACTAGACACACACCCAGTTGCTTATACAATCTATAATAGCCATAGCTAAGCCAATCATATTTCTCGAACTAGCTAAAGCTCAAACAAACTATAAAAACCAATCTAGGCCTAATGTCACTACATATTGCTAAACAAACTATATTTGAACTAAACCTAATATCAGCGCATACTGTTAAAAAGCTAAACCATAAATAAGCTTAAGATTAATTAGATTAAGCTTGTTTGTTTACGAAATTGTAAGATGTTAAATTAGTAAGTGGATTACAGTGGCACCATAGGTTCCAATTTGAATGTTATGATGGGTCCCAACATGTTATTCAAATCAGAAATGGTGCTTAGGAACTTGGCATTGGAACCCTGATGAGACGCCTTATGAATTCAAAATTGACAGGCACTTTAGCCTTTAATTTTCAAAACTCCTTAGAGTAATTATGCATATATTAGTGGAGCCTTTTTTAGCATTAAGATTTATTGGCAGTTCCGTACTGTTTTTCACTTTCCTGGTTGATCAACCAAATTTATTTGTAAATACTATGCTAATTTAAGCAAACTTTGACCAAATATAGCTAAACCTAAACTGAGCACATGAAAAACCTGGTTAATATACATTTGTTTATAATTTTATAAACCAGATATGTTGCATAAGCTTGAGTAGATACTAAGTAATCTTATTTCCAAAAAAAAAAAAAAATCTTTTCTAGCATAAACCACATGACATCCTAACAAGAGTGTCTTGAGTAAGATATTTATATAACCAAAAATATGATCTGTTCATAATCTGAAAATTTTGCAACAATCAAATGTATAGTTGCTAAGATATATACAGGACAAGATGAGCAGTTTGTTTTGCAAAAACCTTCATAGAGTCAGCTCTACACTATGATTAAGACAAGGGAGACAATTTAAAATGTGTTGCTATGGAGAGTGGTTACTAAAGAAGATGTCGTCTGCTGTACATTATGTACAATTATTTACAGGTGTATGCTGTACATGTAAATGAGTCTTAAATTGATAACAGTTTTTTTATTTCCTTTATGTGCAATCTAAATATCATGCTTGGTTATATTTCATCCTTCAAAATTAATATATATTCCATTTGGTACCAGTTTTCGCATACAAGAAACAGAACATTTTGAAAACCTTGCTAGACAATATCGTCATTGGCCAAAGGTTGAGGCTTTGACTTATAAACATAAGTACCACGGTTCAAATCCTTGCTAATACTGAATACAATTTAATTCATAAAAATTGTTTTACAATAATATCTTTTATATATCTAGTCATTCCGATACATTGTTACTATGCACATTTTATTTCAGGTACTTCTGTTGATATCATATGCATTTCTTATGACGTAGGAAGGATAATTTTTCATTTTTATTGTTATTTTTTCTTAATACTTTCTTGGCAAATGCAGTGTCCAAAACGATTTAAAATTAAAGCATTTTAATATATTTATCAACCAGACCTTATGTGACACCTAACCAACCAGACCTTCCTCTTGATTTATCAAGACGGAGTTGCTGTACCAAAGGCATGATAGAGGGTTTGGGCAGCCTGTTTGTCAGACGTAATAGCATGGTTAAAAGCTACATAATCAAGATCATCGATACGGGTAAAGGTGTTAAATGAAAAATAGATAATGCACTAGTTTATATTTAGAAAACAATGTTTTGAGGTTTATACTGTTAATGATTTATCAGTTTTAGCCTGTAAGACATTATTTAATAAGTTTAAATTTGTTTGCCAATAAGTACTTGATATTTTAGTTTTTAATTTTTATCAGTGATGTTGGTTAAATTCTCCTTATTAAAAATAAATATGTTAATATGAAACTTACACCAATAGGAAATGTACCAATTTGTAAATGAAATGTGATTTCTTGCCCTACCTTCGTAGATCAATGATTAATTTTCAGTCACTTGGTTGGTTTATTTGACACTTCTTACTTAAAGAAACACCGTCTATGAAACAAAGTGGTGGCGGTTCAAACAAACTTTTTATGATATAGCCTACCTAAATAATCACTGGGCGAGGTGTGACGCACGCATAGCTTTAATCAATTAGGTACTGTTGTATTGTCTGCATAAATAAGTACTGTTAAGTTATCAAAAATAATATATCGCCTTACAAATTGATATTTTGCAAGGAAGGATTTAAGTTTTCTTTCATTAATTAGATCATTATTTAAAGTGTTTACGAATGTAGGCCTAGTCGAATACGCGAATTATACTCAAACTTCATTTGATCCGCGTTATTAAACTTCTCATTTATCATATTGATCCTTAATTACAGACGTTGTGTGTAATCACAAAACAATGGACTGAGTGACTGATGAACAATTAAATAGGCAAAAAATCATACATGAATGAGTGCACTTAAATAAATACGGACAGACGTGGCTAAACAAATGAATGTATCTCTGAAATGATCAGTAAGACAAAGTTAATGAATATGGATATATTGCCTATTGGCGCAAGTATAATATTGGCATATGGGAAGTACGCCGTTTACAAATGGGCGCACCGATAACCAATTTGCAAACGTGCCTGTGCCATTTATAAGCGGGCGCGCCGATAACCAATTTGCATATGGGCCTGCGCCGTTTACAAATTTGTGCGCCGATAACAAATTAGTATATGAGTCAGCGGCATTTACAACTGGGCTAAATTGGTTATTGGGTCGCTACATATACATAGAACAGAATTTCCTTAACTGTGCATTTATCTTCATGAACAGAAACTGTATAATCGTGATATGTTTGTTCACTGATGCCAGTAGTTATTTTTTTCTTGTTTTTATTTTCAGCTCCTCTTTCTAGTCTTTTGGTGAATCGCTTTGGATGCCGTGTAACCGCGATCATATCAGGACTAGTCACTGTCACTGGTCTAGCTATCAGCTCCCAGGCGCATTCACTATATGTGCTATACATAGCGTATGGCATCATGGCAGGTAACATGTCTCTGCAGGCTGCATGGTTGTACAAGGCTCAATCATCAGGCATAACGGAGGGATGCTATCTGTCACTCAAGTCATAAACAAATACGTTACGAGTTAGCTGACCTCACAATCACCATAACGTAGGTCCTATTCATCGAAACGCAAATCGAAGAATCCGTCATGAAATCGTACGAGTTATGTGCCTTTGACGAATTTACAATTTTAGTAAACACTATGTGGAATATGTTGAAATTACTTTGAATGGGAGTTGTTGTTGTTATTGACATAGACAGCAACGGACCAGTTAATTAATCGATATTTAGATTCAGAGAATTCAGATTTTAAATATTCCAATCGACTTCAATGCTCGTAAAAGATGGCGGAGCTTAGATAAAAATTAATCCCTGTTTAATAGAACGTGGATTGGAGGGACCAGACTAGTACATCCGCGCCCCCACTAATGGACAAAACCATACGTATTTTTCTGGGAGGGTTGTCTGCCCTTTCTCAGCCGTTGTATGCTAACAAATTACGTGGAGACTGTTTTACCTGGTTTAACCCTTCGTGTGTCAACTTAACCTTTTAAAGGTCAAACTGTCGAAAACAACTCTGCAGTGATCTTGAGGCATGTCTATTAGCAGGTCAAGAGAAGAGTATTTTTGAAAATTAACCACTGGAATGGCTGGCTCGGTAACCGAGCCAGTCATTCCAGTGTTAAATTTTCAAAAATACTATTCTCTTGACCTGCAAATGTATACTGGGTAAGCAAAAACTTTAATTTTATTTACTATTACCACTTTTATGGTCAAGCCGGTCAAAGATTTCACAGAAATAAATTTACAAAAAATTATTCTTCTATTATTAAAATTTCATGAAAAGTGTTGACCATTCTTCTTCTTCTTTTCGTTCGCTGATCATACCACCAGTCCTGTAAGTGACTATCGACATGATCATAAGCGTTAAGTGCGTGGATCCATGGTTTATTAGAGTGCGCCGTGCGGCCTGGAACCTCCATCTTCAGCGCTCGAGGTTTCTGTCAGGGTTACCTCACCCTTACCTCCTTTAGTCGCCTCTTACGACACGCAGAGGATACGGAAGGTGTATTCTAAGCCCCACCTACAGGGCGCGTGTGACCATTAAATGCTTAATTGATATAAGTAGTATTTTTGACACAAAAGAAGTTAAAGATACGCATACGAAATATGCAACTAGGCATGTCATATTAAGAGTTAGGGTAGAAAACATGGACTTTCGATAAAATAGTACACCAAATGACGGATCAAAATGATACCTCTATACTAGGGTGCCTTATCATTTGCTATATGATTTATGCAGATCAGTTGAGTAATTAATTCAACAGCTGTGAAAACCTCACCAATTTTGACTGCTACTTAAAATCTGACGGTCCTGCATTTTTGTTACAACAAAGTGCTCTTAAAGTAATATTTTACTGTTAACATGTTAAAAGGCAATTGACAATTGGCAGATACAGCCTGGCAAATCTAAATGGCCAATTTTCATTTATTTCATGAAATGCTGTTGCTATGTCAATTAACAGAATGCTCATGTTCGTTTCGCCTGTTAAATACGATACGAGACATAGTTATCACGTTCGCGGAGACGGAGATGATGGCAGCGGCGGCGATGTCAATATTAAGTTTTGTGGTTGGCAAATGTTAGCAGCTTTAACTTCAGGATTGGTTCGTCCTTATGAGATAAAACTTTGGTACATGGTTGTGTGTTCCAGGGGGTTGAGGGTGGTGATAGCAATGCCACTAGATCAAATGACGAGGTCGTTGTGACTTGTTTGTAACACTTAGTATTTTCAACGTTATGTTATGTTTAACGTTATGTTTTTGGTTAAACCTAATTAAACAAAACGTTCGCCCTTTGGTGCTTCTACCACGAGGGTGCATACGGTTGATAGCAAGGCCAGCAGGTCAAATGTTAAAATCATTATGTCCCGTTTACAAACTTTGTTTTTTCAATGTGTAGTTTTCACGTATGAAAAATTGTCAGCTTGTATTTCAGGAAAGGTTAAGACTTAAGATAGACCATGACTCCCAACGTTCCCATTATGGATACTACTGCCCCTTCTCCTTTCCAACGTAAGTACGGACGGGTGTGGCCCGATTGTTGATGGTCCTGGTCTACAGTGGGGGACAGTGTATCCTGTTCTGATAGCTCGAGGTGGTGGTTGCGAGAAAGATCTACGTTCCTACATCGCGAGTCTCAGGTGAACGCCGAGTTCTGACTTATGCAAGGCTTTAAGCGATCAGAATGGACGAAGCTGACTTTTCCTATCTGATGATTTGATGCAGTACGTAACGTCAGATCTCCTTTCTAGAAGGGTGTACCGTCCTTTCCACTTATAGCTGGACTTTGCCGATACATTCTTTGGAGGCTTAGACTCATTGACCCATACATATCGCGTCTGTCATGACAGTTTTTCTGTTCTTTGTGGCAGGCAGGGAAGTGTTGTCGAACACTTTCATGAGCATCCTCGAGCCATTATTGAGATGGCGTTGCGTATAACAAGGGATTGTTTAATTCACCAGCAAGCCTCAGAAACGTGGCGTCCAAGCGTAGCGACAATTCACGTCCGAGCATGAGCTGAGCAGGTGTGCAACCAGTGCTCTTTCATTAGCATCGCGGCCAAAGTTCTGTTGAAACTTTCCACCATCCCATCACTGAGAGGGTGGGATTGAGTAGTCCTGGTCTTAACAATGCGAAGCAGGCATTATATTTGAAGAGCTTGATCTCGAACTTCATCCCTTGATCAGAATGCGGCTGCTGGCGAACTTTCAACGTGACCAAAGACTTCGTTGACAAGGACGTCGGTGACTGTCGCAGCCTCCTGGTCATGCAACACAAGATGACCTACTTTGTAAAGTAGTCCTGGAGTACTAATATGTGATGATTTCCATTGTCGCACGTGGTGAGCGGCAAGGCTCGAGTGTTCTCAGACAATTATTGTTTGAAGCGCAGCTGTATGATGCACTTTGCGATCCAATGCATACTCTAGGGCTGGATGAGATGCTGATAAAATGGCATAGGCGTTGATTCTTTATATTGTCCTTTCTATGGCAAGATGATCCGCATTGCTGTGCAGTTGCTTTAATATGCGTCCACTATAGCTACATGAATTGTTGAGGCAATTTCTGAGGTACAATAATCCGTGGATAATTGGACGCCCTCCTGGCAGCTAATAGCAACATTTTTGACGCGGTGGACAGTGGTGTGTATGTGTGTTTGCGTGTGCGTGTGCGTGGGTGCGTGCGTGCGTGCGTGTGTGTGTGTGTGTGTGTGTGTGTGTGTTAGTAATTGTAAGTTGAGGAGTAGGTCTGGGTCAGGACGCTAACTGTGCTTGTCGTAGTTTATCATGAGTTCAGGCCTTTGCTTCGAGTAAGAGTAGTAAAGGGCAAGTTCAGTTATATTCATCACGTGCGCAAGTAGCATCTCGTTGCCAGAGCCGCTGGTCTCACTTTCCTGGGTATTGGCGACTGTTCTTATCGGCGTTGCCATGCTTTTTAGTAGACCTGTGGATCACGGTGACCTGGAAACCGTATAGGACCTCCTACCAGTGTGCGATCTGTTCCTCAGGATTGCATAGCTTTTGCATAAAACACACCGAGGCGTAATCCATGCGTAGAATGAATGGTTGTCAATATAGGAAGTGTTTGTAATGCTTGGTAAAAGACACCATGGCTGACAGCTCTTGCTTAATAACTGTGTATCGACGTTCTGTTTTGCTTAGGGTGCAGGAGCCATAACTGAGGACCTGATCACGTTCATCTTCCATCTTCACTTATCTGAGACACCACAGCTCATATGCCAAAAATTTATGGAAAAACTACAGTGATTGGTGAGGGTGAACTAAGACGTGGTTAGTAGTGTAGCTCGCGGAGTAGTGTCAGGCCCTTCCAGTGTATCATGCCAACTCGCCATGCCGCAAGTGCATGACGAATGATGATGCTGGTTAGCATCTGGTCTCGGGGTGACGGGTCCTGTACGAGACTGCCCTGCGGGTAACAAAAACCGGCTCCTAGGGCCGGTGGAACTCAATTTTTCTGGTGGGGCCATGCGACCATTGTCGCGAACATTAAATACAATTGTCTCATCCCAAGAATTTGTGTCACCTGTATGCCTGTCCATAGCAATTTCGTGATCTATGGACTTACAAGATTTGATTTGGTGACCTATAAATATAAGTCTATACAATGATTTTACCTAAACACTTATGAATATGCTAGATAAAACTAAATAAGAGCATACGAAAATACGAGACATAGAGACAGGTAGATGAACTTTTAAACATGTGGCTCCCGCAGGGACCACACAGACTCGTAGGTCCGCAGAGGTATCCCCACAATGGAGGCTGCCGTACACGAGACTTAGCTAATTAACTTAATATAAGTTATTATACCTCTAAGCTGAAAGGAAGAAGATTATCTCGGACGAAAAGTCATGCGCCACATGCAGGCACTACTCCTAGTGCTAGTTTGGGTGAGGAGTATTATTCTCGCGTGGACCGTCGTCGCTGAATCCTTGCGAGAGGCAAGTGCCTCGCACGGGCTTCCGTCTCGGGAAGGTATCGCCACTGCTTAAAGTGGGAGAAGAGTAGTAGGCAAAAATGGGCCCACTCTAATATTTCAACCAAAATGTTTGAAAAAGATAAGACCATACCTAGTGAGATTATGACTATAGGTTTGCGTGCTGTTTTACGTGAAGACGGGACGAACGATTCCCGAACGATTCCCATGTCACCATCTTATGTGATTCTTAGTATGCTGAATTAGTAGTCGCTGCTTTATTTATGTGGACCTTCTGCTTTGCTTCCCTAGCTTTTAGGTTTTAGAAACAAGAAGTATATTTGGCCGAAAATGACTGGCGTCTACCTAGCTATTAGACACGGCTGTCATTGAGGACAGATGCCCTAAGACATCAATACTGAAGACAGTGCTCATACATGTTACTTAGTAAGATCTCCGAACTGGATAAGAATCCGAACATCTCGCTCCGTAACCACATAAAACGTTACAGGACACAGGTTACTTTTCACGAAAGCATTATCAGACCATTGTCCTATCGCTATGGTGGGGGTAAGAGAGACGAATACCCACGGTGAATGTCCTTCCCGTAAGGGCGTGGCAGACCTAAATATTATGCTCAGACATTCTTATGGATTTTGGTGGGGATACGCATCTCGCCCGTCACCGGGTCCTATGGAACTAACCGTGTAACCTGTCATTAGGTTTATATACAAGTTGCCCAGTTTGCACTGCGGTGCGGGAGGATGGTTCAGCAAATAAAATAATAATTAAGATATGTTTTCATAGTGCTTTCCTACATTGGTTAAAGTGCTAACTACTAAGTATCCAAAGATACGGAGGGAATGTGTGTGATACGACACCCTGGCCATCACCGCTCGGAAACCCCAATAGTTTCCCAGAGTCGGATCAGCCCATGGTGCGGATAGGGACATCCAAACGATTAAGTAGCCACGTGGCTGAGTGGAACATGAAGAGAGACAAAATCTTGGAGTTTTGAGTCTCAGCGGAGTGCGGGGCTAGATTATAGCACTGCCGGAAGAGAAGAGTATACTACAGATTTCTTAACGAAGAAAGTGACTCTAATCATATCAAACCTATCCTATCGAGCTGGATAGAAACGGTTTTAGTTGGTAGCATGCCGGGCTAAGCCGAGTTATAGCACGGACAGCGACCTCAGTGAAAAATTGTTGGTGGCGGGAGAAAGTATTGCATATATAAGTGTTGCTGTACAGTGTTTCCTACGTGCACTGCAGTCCTATATTTTCTATAAATAAACAAAACATATGAACTGATGGCCACTGGCCATATATATATATATATATATACTATGGTGCAGTTAGTGAAAACACCTTACAGAAAATGAGAATAATTATAAACAAATACAGAAATTATAACTAGCGGTCCTAAGACCGTTATGGTACCTTTTAGTCATTGGGACCGTTCTTACGGATACAATATAATTAGAAAAGTACAATTAAATAATTAAAATGTGAAGTACAGTTACTTGAATACTCGGTAGCTATTCTTAAGTTAGGTTATCGTGTTGCTGAAATTGATATGTCATTCCGTAGTTGACGCGAGTTGATGCATTCTCTGGAAGCTGGAAAGTTCCCGCAGTTCGGTTCCCGCAAGTTGATTTCCACAAACAGGATTCCCGCAAGAACACTCATGGCAGGAGTACATCGCTCAGGATGGTAAGCACAATGGAATGTCTAACGAGTAGTCAGCAAGAGATACAATAGCATTACTGCTGTGAAGAAAGTTCCCGCACACCGATGGCATGGATGGAAGTTGTAAACAACCCAATCACAAGCGGGGGTTGTCAGATGCAAATGAAGATACAATAAAAAGCTTAACGGTGCTGGGTACGTCAGCCAGCTCTGAGGACGCACCGGGCAGAGTTTACTTGCTGCGGTCGAAAGTTAGAAGCACCTACACGATATTAGTGTGGTGACAGTTGAAATACCACTCTTAGGTGTGCCCAGCAGATCCGGCGAGTCATCCATCAAAGAACATCCTGCCTCTACATCTGTAGAATCACATATTCGGGCCGTAAAGGCCTCACCGCAAGTTTGTGTTCTGAAGTAGGTATTGATATTCGTGAACAGTAATCAGAAAGTTCCAAATTGCTCCCGTAAGTAGGGAGTTTACAAAATTGTTTTTACTGTGGTGGGTTGGCTACTGCTAGCTACGGGAGAGAAACAGAAACTGAAGTCATATGCGTAATATCTGTCGATCGCAGCTAGTACAGGTCCAACCTGTTCGGCCCCTGGCCGAGGATGCTCTCGATCTCTGGATCGCCTCTCCTTTTATACTCATCGTGACATCACAGGTGCAGACGCCAACCAATCATCGTTCGAGCAACAGCCAATCAGCGCGTAGCTAATAATAGCGCAGTCGAATGTTCTAGAACATTCTAGAAGTTCTGGGTCCATGTGGTTATGACGTCATGGCAATATTTTGAGATAATCAAGAAGAGTTTTCCGTGGATAACTCAGCCATTTCTTAACCGATTTTAAAATGGTTTACAGGTTTAAAAAGCCCGTCGAATTCTGGTCTTGATTAATGGCAGTTTCAACGGGAACAGGTAATCAAAAAGGATTACAGGGTGCCATTTTGGTACACTAAAAGCGCCATCCTATCTTGGTCGTAAACTATGTGCTCCATCAAAAATAGCATCTAAGCGTGCGCATGCACACTATGCCCTTTAACGAACTTAGTCGTTTTTACAATGCGATCTCTCTCATAGGCCCATATACGCTTATGGTTCTACCCAGGGGGCGTGTTCAGGGAACGAATCCAGGATGGGTGGCGTGTACCCAGCTTAGCTGGTACGGCCGGTACCTGACCGATTGATCCGAACTACACCAGTGAGCTTGTGGCTTAAGGTGTTAAAAGCTTTATCGCAGATAGAATCCCAGCTAAATGGCGTTTTTTCATGATGCAATAGAATGGACAAGTAATTTCGTTGAAGTGAAGGACTTAGGCTCTGTTATTTTGACAGACTTGGAGAAGCTGTGGATTTCAGTCACAGATGTGTGCTATGACCAGGTTGCTACAGCAGCTATCTTTTCCAGATGCGTTGAAACTCCTTGGGCAGAGGTGACATGACCTATGAATTCTACTTCCTCTACAAATAGATGACATTTCTTGTCTTTTAATTTGAGGCTAGCCACTATGAGGCGGTCTAGTACGCTGCATAGATTTTGTACAACAGTTTCGAAGGTTGCTTTGTACTTTGTACAAGACTTGTTCCATTAGTAGCCTAAACTCATCTTCCCTAGCAACGTGTCAATAATCCGAGGCACAGAATCAGGCAGATCCTGCCAAAGAGTTTACGGCTTGGTCGATGCATGGGAGTGGGTAAGCATCCTCGACACTCAGGTTATTCAAATGGCAATATTCGATGCAAAATCGACCAGATTCATCTGGTGCATGGCATTTCTGTTACCTGCTTATGAGCCTTTCCATCCTTGTGAATAGGATGGTGTCTAACAGGTTCTCATATCCAATGATGGTGACCTGTGTCGATGCTGTATTTTACCAATGAGTCTCTCCAAGATCTAGGCAGCCAGCAAGGTAGGTTTCCTGATGGTCCTATAAGAGTTGGCGACCGTGAGTGTCCTCGTGGATTTCTATAACTTCTAGCAGGTGGCTGCATAGATTACCAACCTCTAACCGGATAAGCATATGTGTTCCATTAAATACACAGAACGGAATATGCTAACAGTCATTCATGTTGACTAGTACGCGGGACTCGCTATCTATGTATCGCGTATATACTCATAGTCTGGTTCTGTGATGGCTGACAGTATCCTAATGTCAGTGGATCGGATGCTAGCTCAAAGGTTATCTACTTGCCCTGGTTTGAGTGTTTTAGATGTAGAGATGTCAAAGATAACAGATATGTATGATATAATTCTCATCTTTCCTAGGGGAATCCGATTTTGGCCAAGTCCTAATTCTTGAGTTTACACTGCTCTATTGTCCCAAGGTTTCATAGAAAATCATCGCCTCGAAGCACATCATTTGTGATATCTGCCACTATACTTTTCCGCGTGAAATGTAAATCCTATATATGCATTGTGAAGCAGGAGTCTCCTGCTACCTCTAATCGTGTGACATTAGCAACACAAAGCTGAGTATCATTAACAAATGAAAAGCGAGGTCGCCTGTCTTGTTTCCTACTCTCTCATACAGGCAAGTACTAATTACAGCGAGGCTGACTCTTGTGTCTACTGTAGCCATTTCGTTTGTTCCTCCTATCAGGGACTAACATTTTACAGAAATATGGATAAGAAGTGTTTCTATGTGACCATCCACCTTTATGTGTCTATTAATGTAATGACTAGCACGTTCGATTTCTGCATCCGCATATATGAGTCTGACGGGTTCGTGGAGAATGGTCCATTTTTTGATATTTTGCATGGCGTCTGAAATTTGAGCATCATCAAAGGAGGGGAAAGTGTTCGATCGTAATACGTACAGGGACAGGTGTGACTGATGTCACCAGTCAGTTGTATTGTTCGTGTCCATGTTGATGATAACAATTGTACAGTTTGTAAGGATAGTGATCGATGGTTTGCCATCATTCCATATCCATATCTAGTGAACACACCTATGGCTCTGCGGGAGCATTAGTGTAGTATCACAGGGCTGATCATTATCTGGAATCCATTCTAGTTCTACTGCTGGTACTCCGCAGCTGAGGGATCTGGATAACCCGCCGCTTGCTCTGTGATTGTGAGCTGTTTTCTTAATGGTAGCCATCGTGTACGCTGGTTTGTCTGCTGTTCTAAGTGGACAATCATTAATCCAATGTCCGCGTTGTTTGCATTGAAAACATTTTCAATTACTCGGTGGGTGTTATTCCTAGCTGTGTTGAATGGTGGACGAGGTCATGTCATGGTGTGGCGCAGTGTTAGTGGTGGTGAATGATATGTGTGGATGGTGGTACCTGTGTGGTTGTCGGTGGAACAGGTGGCCATACTGGTTAGCTACGTGTGAGATATTGGTGGTTGTTCATTACGACCACTGCACGCTGAAGTTTGTAATCCAACGTAGTAAGTTGAGATACCGGCTGCTCGAGACTTGATGGTATCAGGTTGATAGTGTTTATTAAAGCGTGAGGGCAGGGGTGTGGGGGGAGGGGGGAGGGGGAGGTGGGGGGGGGGGGGGGGCTTGATTCTTATTTTTGTCATTTCCTTTGTCAAATTTATTGCTCTTTTCTTTTTGCTTTGTGTGTTTCTCAAGTTCCTCCGCCGGTTCCTTTAATTCTTCTACACGTTGTGTTTCATGGCTGACCTCACACTCGCTTTCATCTCTAAGTGACGGCTAAGCAAACGTGTCAACCATTATGGAATTCTGTGCCTCTCCACTAAAGAAGTCACATGCCCAGTTTACTAGCCAGCATACTCTATATGAATGTTCCGGCAAGGATCCCGAGCTTTCCAAATAATACTTTCTGATAGTTTCTGTTTCGGCTGCCGGGTCGAATCCTTCCCTTTCAGGGCCACACAGGGTTATGCGTACGATAGTGTACTAGTGCTTGGTTAACATGTTACCACTTCGTTTTAATTCTTTGTCAAAATGGCCGGTATGTGCCACATTTTAGTAAAAAATATCAGTTTTCGTTTTTTGCTGAATGAACTTAGGATGACAAATTGAGAAAACGAATTTGACATTTCTTTTTGCATGATCAGACCCATTTTATGATATTGGTCTAGGGTATGAATCATGAAATGAGGATGGTATGGCATGATGTTGATGATTGAAGTGAGAGATTTGAATTGATGAGATTGATGGATAACGCTTTACTGTCAACTGACAGGTATCGAGTACTTACAAAAACAGGCATGGAATAACTAGAAATGTATTGATCATTTCAAGACTTATGACCAGTTCAATATAGGCATCACACACACGCTCACACTCACCCACACATTCACACTGAAACATCATTACAGAAAATAACATTTAGAGCACAAGACGTGATGGTGCGTGCTGCTGGTGATGTTTGGTGCCTACACCAAAACCCGAAATATGTTATAAGTTTGACATGAATCTGCTTGATAGTTTGTGGATTGCGCAATATTGACGATACTCACACCACGATATGATTTAGTCCGTTTTTATTTGGCAATGTCCTAACTGGATTAACATATGAAGTCCGCGTGGTTCGAATCCCGAAATGTTACAAACTGTTCTTTTGTAACGGCTAAGCATGTAAACTTCTGTCTTTACGATAATACAACAAACAACGACGAACACCTCGCAGTGACAACTGGAACCACCCTAAGCATCTGTGTCGTCTCTAACATTAACTGGCAACGACACGTTGACCACAAATGTCACCTCTGTAGCACGCAGCAACATATTAATACAACAGCGTACAGTTTATTAGCCACATACGACGAAACTCACATATGTTTCAATGGTACTTGCACCTCCGTACAAGTCTGTCTGCCTCTTCGACCGTGTTCGTGCTCATCAGGCGTTCATCAAGTCACTGCCTCTCTCCCATCAACACGTGCGACTCCTCACCGTTATTTCATCACTCTCTTCCGCGTAGAAAATCAGTACCATTTATTATTTAATACAGCTCAGCACTAATATGATCATTGATAATTGATCACATATAGCAAACGCATTAGTGAACAGTACTCCCACCCTTTCTTATTATTAGTCGTTATTGGGTGGTGCTAAGGACTGGAGCGCAGACCGGCACCAAGTTCACTCACACATGAATTCAACCTATTCTATGACATATATACACAGTGTGGTACGAAAAATGAAACAACTGAATTACGGTATACATCTTGGTCAAAATATCAGTTTTCGTTTGTGCAGAAATGAAATCAGGATGTCAAACGGAGAAAATCTTTTTATTTTGAATGATGAGTTTATAGATCCTGCATAGACTTGATTTCATATCAATGTTAAACAGGCTCAATCCAATAATGTCCGAGAAATCAGCTTTTCTGTGCGACATATCCCCACAGTAAACATGTGGGACAATATTTGAACTGCGATTTCTCCTAGAGTTTTATTCCGATCCTCTTTAACCCTGGTCAGATTCTAGAAAATTGAGAGATCTAATTAATTTCCGATGGAAATTTTAATATTTCCCTTGGTGTCAAAGTCATTCGCCGGTCAAATTTTCTAATGTTCATGTTTGGCATGAGTAACCTCCCTTTCATGATACACCTTTCTAGAGCGTGTTAGAAGACGCTTTATTTTATACTTTAAGGTGACAGTTCCATGTTCAACGCTATAAGTTTTCGACAAATCAGCTTTTCCATGCCCAATGTAGACCTATAGGAATTTCAACTATGGATCTTTGAACTGCGACTAGACCTAGGCTTTTTCTTTTGTCAGATCAGAACCAGATGTGTTCAATGATTCGATGAGAACAGGGCTAATAATAATCCTTAATTCCAAGTCATCGCAGATTTATGGTTGCTTTAGTAAATGTATTCTAGTTATTATTATTATTATTATTATTATTATTATTATTATTATTATTATTATTATTATTATTAGGTGCTGGTTGTGGCCTCCTGCAGATTCCCATCTGCGTTATCATCGTCGAGCATTTTGGAAAGAATAGTTCAATATATCAAGGTTTGGCTGGTGGTGTTGGTGGCATGGGTAGTTTTATTTTCCCTCCAATAATTCTCTTTTTAGAAGAAAAATATGGATGGCGGGGATCCATGCTTGTGTGTGCTGGAATAGCTATGCATATTTGTCTGGCTGGTGCCATGATGCATCCTGGTAAGAAGCTTAACAATGTACAAACAGACCAGTATAGCCAAGTGACAGATAATACAGACAGGAGAAGTCAGACGAGCATAACGAAATCCGAGAACACGAACCAAGATTATAAGTTGATGAACTTATATTCTGATATATATTATGATGCAAATGATGAATCACCTCTAGAATGCAACATAGCTAGTGACGCCTCTGAGCATGCTGACATAGCTTCTGTAGTATTTAGCAACTATGATGCACAAAGAGAGAACAACATGAAAATAGAAAGCACAAATGAAATACGCCGTTCTCTTTTGCCAAATTTGGAAACCAAGACATTCATGAAAAAACATGCTGATAAACTCGCAAAGAACACCAGTTGGAAGAAACTTTTACATCTAGAGGATATGTCAATTTTCAAAGACATCTCCTTCTCAATACTTTGCTTACAACAAATATTGTACTGTTTCGGAGTATCGATAATTTACGTTCATTTGGGTGCATATGCAGAATTCACCCTAAATATTAGCAAGATCAACAGTGCTATGCTGTTTTCCATAATAGGAATCACACTCGTTGTATCGAAGATAGTTTGGGGTTGTCTTCTAAAAATTCCTGCTTTGCAAAAACGTGTTATTCTTCTGTATACACTAACTTTATCAGTGACGGGATTACCCACCTTTTTCCTGCCTTTGATCAGATCATACGCTGGCCTCGTTGCTTACTCCATAATCTTCGGGTTAGGATACTGCGCGTTTGGAGGTGCTCATCTCACTACTACCATAATAAAAATAGCTGGAGTAGAGAAGCTCGCAATTGCTTATGGACTGATCATTTTCTTTGAGGGGACAGGTTTTGTTATTGGCCCACCAGTTGCAGGTAAATCTAATTAACTAATATGTGTTCTCGGATATGCTTTTATGTACATTTCCAAATGATATAATTTCTGAACCATTAATGTGAGATGTGAACGTTTGCTGGCATCCAAATGTGCATGTTAATCACCGCTATTCCAATTGAAAGATTCAAGCTGTCGCTCAACTATATGACGAATAGTCCGGCATATGTACAACTTGTATTTCTTTGATGAATTTACAGTTTAATAAACACTCTGTTGACTATTTTGAAACTAATTTCACTGGCAACTAGTAAGGCAACAACAGCCGCTAGTCCAGTTAGTTTCAAAATATGCAATAGCTTAGCTATATAGTTAGCTTGAAATTGGGATTCCGGAACGTTCAACACACGTTCAAAGCATAGAAATCGATCCCCAATATGTACACAACTGTTGTGAACCCTAGCTAGAAATGAGCGGTGTATAGCTAGGAATAGATCACTGTATCAAATATTATTTCATTTGGTAGTATCCTGGTACTCAATCCATTAAAACATACAAATGTTTCTTATGCTCATGTGTGTAATCAATAAGCAGTTTGCGAACACTTAACCGTATAATATAGCTATACATGTAACGGGAACAGGTGGGTGTATACAGCAATAAAGATGGACAGTAGCCTATCTTATCATCCATTTGAACTGCACAAAAGATAAGTACCGGAATCCCCCATCAAATATCTATGGTGTTTGGACTCGGACTTTCTCTTCATGTTGAGATGCATGTCACACTTGTTTTCATCCCTCACATACACCCAAGCACGTACGCACACACCCCGTGCACATACACGCACGCACGCACGCACGCGCGCACGCGCGCACGCACGCACGCACGCACGCACGCACGCACGCACATACACACACACACACACACACACACACACACACACACACACACACACACTGCCGTTAGTAGTTTAGCAGCAGATTTATTAACTTTAATCTCTCTCTCTCTCTCTCACTTTCTCTCCATCACTACTCATCTCTTTCCTACACCATCTCAGCAAACATATGCGTGCATCATGAATGAACATGCGTGTAGGTCAAATTAATCCTTGGCCCACCGCCTGTCTGTCTGTCTGTCTGTCTGTCTGTCTGTCTGTCTGTCTGTCTGTCTGTCTGTCATGCTGTCTGTCTGTCTGTCATGCTGTCTGTCTGTCTGTTTGTTGATAAGTGTTGCGTATTCAGTCACAATAATGTCGAATATTTCAAGCCATTTTCTGAAGATGACGAACTGCTTCTTCTAAAGTAATGAAAACAGTCATAGACGGCTCAATACTTGCAGCGAGTTATGATTAATTTACTGTTGAAGAAAATCAAACTTGATAACAATAACCTGAAAAACTACAGACCAGTTTCCAACTTAGCTGTCATGCCCAAACTTGTTGAAATGGTAGTAAACGACTATTAGTCAATCTAAGAATATATTCGTTATATTTGTCCTTTCAGCCCATTTATAGATAAGGCCATAACACGAAGGCAGCTCTAGTGACAATTTACCTTTCCACTTTATCAGCCAATCCTATGACGTCATAATCAACTACGCGGCGTGTAGAATGACATAATGAATGACGTCATGAATGACGTCGATAAGTACGTCACGAACGCATATTTGAAGAAGTACTATGGGTTGTTGTACGAATTGTATGTCTTTACTATTTAATAAATATTCTGTTGAATATTTTGAAACAAATTTGACTGGGCGCTGTTGCTGCCATAGGCAGCAACAGCACCAAGTCAAATTGGTACAAAATATTTAACAGCTTACCGGTATAGTTTTCAGGGAATTAGTAGTTAGGGCATTCGGGGATCGATCTATCCCAACACGGCGAAGTGTGGGTGGAGCTTAGCTAAAGATGGGCGGGGCATAGCTACAAATGGAAAGGTCCATTCTTAGTTACATTCAATGGGCTCTGATCAAGGTAACGTGTCTCTTCTGCTTCTGCGAACTTAGTGCAGCTTTGGATATTGTCGACCACCAATATCTTTGGTTATTTACCCGTGATTTGGCGTAAAAGGCATCGCCTGGAATTGGTTTTATTCAAACGCCAAAATCGCCTGCCAGTCCTGACTTTTCCTTTCTACTTATCAAAGCGATACCAATCGGTCTATACATAAAAGCACACTTTCAGAATCAGTTATGCTTACACAGGGGGTGCTCAATCGTAAGCCATGCGTTATTTATACTTAGAACCGGCAAAAAGTAATCCATTAACGATATGCATAACATTACCACTTTATTTAGATCTTCTCTTCTTCGTCTTTACATCCGCGGGGATCACACTTTTATGCAGATAATACACATCTCATCTACAGTTTCTTACCACCCGTACCTGCGGGCAGCTTAACTACCAGACGAATAACTGATCGTTGCATAAACATTAGAATGCAGATGACTTCGAACATGTTGATGCTAATTGCATAAAACAGGGGCTATCTTAGTTGGTCCTGCAAAAACATGGGTTAACTCGGAATTAAATAACATCACCATTGGAACAAGTGAACGAGAGGCTGCTATCATTCTCGTATTATCATTGCTAAAGCCTACACTTAACTATTGGAAGCGTCTGCGTATAGGAGCTCCAACACAGCTCATTCGTAAGCTGCAAGTAATTCAAAATCCAGCAGCCAGAAGCACCAAGTTGTAAACATGACGATCACATTACCCCAAATCCGCTAGAAACTACGTTGGCTGGCTACCGAACAAGGAATACTGTTCAAATGATCACGTAACTGACGTATCGCTGCGTGTTCCGATCCGCATACTCTCACAGCCGACCACTCTGCTAATCAAATTCGGCTAAAATGTAAAAAGTCAAAGCAAAAACCGATGGTCACAAGGCTTTCATGTTTGCCGCAGCTAACGAACAGTATAACCTGTCAACCGCCCTTAAGCGCCTACATAGGCTATTTTTAAAATTAAGGGTTAAAACACTCATCCTTCAACAAGCCTACCCACCGGCATAACTATTAAACTATTGGAAGTGCTTAAAGCAGGCTTCTTCGTTTTCTTCTTCTTCTTCCTCTTCTTGATAATATGTTTTTCACTGTATCTCCTCCTAAACTTTTCATATGATCAACTCCAAACTTGGCAAACTCCTAGAACCCACTGTGACCTAACAGTGCTTTTCAACAGACCTTGGACCGAGTTTTGGCCGATCAGCACAATATAAGTGTATGATCTTAACCATGCAGCCCCGAGGAAGAAGTCTTTTCATTTTGGCTCAAATGTCAAATATCAAGTTTACCCCATAGGTGTCAAATTTTCCAGTACAGTTTTAGCAAAAGTGAACACGCCTTGGCATTACAAGTTCATATTAGGGCATATTAAATCCCAACGGCCTCCGTTAAGGTCCAGGTCGGCCCTTTAAGGATAAACAAAATGTTTTAAGTGCGACTACAAAAACAGTTTTAATCCACTCATCACTAACATTGGCCAGAATGTTTCCCTTGCGATCCCAAAGTATCAGGTTGACCATATGGTCAAACGTCATGGCCACGTTTTGGTATCAATATTACACCTTACGGGTCAGTTTCCTGTTTACGAAGCTCCCATAGATAAACTCCTTTTAATTATACAATGCTAGAGTCCAGGCACCCCATTTTGGTCAACATCACCAGTTTTTGTTTGTGACAAAAACTAAGTATCATTTCTTTATTAGATCCACCCCTTTCTTTTAGTGAAATCTGCTTTTCAGTCTCCAAGATGTTTCCCAAAGGAAATGTTGGAGACCAATAATTGAATCAAATTAGCCGTTTCTGCTTTTAATGGTTTGCTAGATACATAACTGAAGACAAGCATTTGCGGCTATCGCTTTCACTCATATTTCTCTGGCGAGGAGATCTAAATTTGCCACAGAAATGACCTGTCTACCATTTAGTACCTACCACTATCTAGTGGATATTTGAGTTAAAATCATTCACGTTCATAGAAATTTTAAGCTTAATGAACCTTTCCAGCGTTAGCTATGCCCCGCCCATCTCTCTCTAAGCTCCACTCACACCTCGTCCTTGTTGAGATTAATGGATCTCTGAACTCCCTGACTATCGATTTCCAGAAAACTATACATGTAAGCTGGTAAATATTTATCTATGGCAGCAACAGCGTCCTGTAAAATTAGTTTCAAAATATTCAAGAGAATATCTATTAAATGGTAAAGACATATTGAAGATTACAGGCTGGCTATATCTAATCATTCATGACTTCAAGATTATGATGGCATACCACACGTCACTTAGTCGATTACGATGTCATATGACGTCATACGATAGCTGGATAAACTTGAAAAGGTCCATTTTCATATATGCTTCCATAATTCATCAGTATGAGGTGCAATCCTGATGAAATCGGAGATCAGTATAGTTTTCCTACAGCACACTATCATCGTCCTTAAGGAGTCGTGTACATGAGTACCGTAAAATTGTCCAACTTTATTATTATTATTATTATTATTATTATTATTTTTATTATTATTATTATTATTATTATTATTATTATTATTATTATTTGTATTATTATTATTACTATTATTATTATTATTATTATTATTATTATTATTACAGGCTGGCTATATGACACTTTTCAATCATATAATGCATCGTTTATTTTGAGTGGTACCCTTATCGTGATCAGCTGCCTCTCTATGGCTATACCGCTGTGGCGTCAGGCAAATCATAACAACAGCGGTATAGACACTGAAAATGAAATTCCTGTCAATGACGTCACTACCGAGAAGATTTGATTATTGTAACAGCTTGCTTATTGGTGCACCAAAACAACTTATTCATAAGCTACAGATTGTACAAAATACCGCTGCTAGAATCATATCACTCCGCCGAAAGTATGATCACATAACCCCTGTCTTACAGAATTTGCATTGGCTCCCGATCGAGCAGAGAATCACTTTCAAAATTTTATGCTTGACTTACCAATGTGTTTCCGGTACTGCCCCTGCATACTTAACTGAACTAGTACAACCCTATTCGCCTGGTCGATCACTCAGATCTGTCAATCAGATGCTGCTAAACGTCCCAAAAGTAAATTCTACTACATATGGCCACAAAACTTTCGCTTATGCAGCTCCCACCGAGTGGAACAATCTACCACTTAGTCTAAAAAACTCAGCATCATTAGATATTTTCAAATCACAACTGAAAACCACCCTTTTCAAACGAGCATATTCTCAGTAGATATAGCTATTACGCACTAGCGCTTAGAGCACGCATTGTCATGGATTCAGCGCTTTATAAATGTACTTATTATTATTATTATTATTATTATTATTCCTGGACAAGAATGTGAATAATCGTGGTACATGGACTCCTTTTCGGCCCAAGCAACTACGACAGGTGTTAGGTGACGTCACCATTAAAGGATGTCAGTCGGTCACGAAAGTGGCATATGTCTGACAGTATGTGTCTGAATTGAATATCTTTTGTGAATTTACTCTTAAATAAACATTCTGTGTGCAAGGAGACCGTTTCAAGGTGCCTTAGCCCACTTTTCACATATTGCATTATTTGTCCCCAACGTGTATTTTCGGTCAACTATTAGCAAATAGTATCTGCATTGTTAGGGGACGTCCATTTTAGCTCCAAAAACAGCTAATAATCAATAATTATAGGCTAATATAGAATTTTTTTTTGGTCACTGGCCTTTCTAGGTAATTATATTAGGCTGTGCCTTCCTCGTGACGTTACAGCATACGGCACAACCTAGTTCTTGTTCTTAAACAATAAACGCTTATTAATTGCACATCTGTTCGAGTTGTCTGTTATTGAACTGTGAAATGGGAATGCGTTCGAGTGGTTTTATATCGAACTCTGAAATGGGAATTGCTCGAATGGTCTGTTATTTATGGTGCTCGAATGGCCTGTGGGTGGAGCTTAGTTAGAGATGGGCGGGGCATGGCTAAAAAGGGAAAGGTCCATCCTCACATTACACAGTGAGTGATGAATCACGAGAGCTTGCCGAGTCCTTCTCACAAGATTTGATACATACCTATTCTAATTGAACAGGTTCCTGGAGACTATCAACACATTACGACCAAGTAGAATCCGATGGGATTGTTAGATATTTGAGAAATCCAATATGGCATCCAAGATGGCTGCCAACACCCAACGTTGTTGACTATTCATACTAGACTGGGGTGTTGCTGTCTACCTCAAGATTATTGGCGCCTAGCAACAAATTAAAACGAGGTAAAATGCAGTGGAGGTATAAGGTATTGATAAATTCAACTGGCATCCACGATTGCCGTCATAACCTTAAAAGATTGCCTTAAGTTATTAACTGTTCATACTTAACTGTGAAAGAAGACATAGAGGCATTTAGGCATAGAGGATGGTTGTGTTGTTTCAGGGTGATTAAAATGTCTATTGAAACCTTATTGACTAGTCATTCAATTACTTTAAATAATTAATCCATAGTTAAATTTAATTTTATTTAATTTCATCGAGTTTCTGAAAGGCCTGCAAAAAGCGAGTATCATAGAAGTACGCATCTGAACAATTTTAGTTTTAGACACCTCTTAATCATAGATTAAGAATTTTATTGTATCTTTATTTACGGATGTTCAATTTATTAGAAAAAAATAGCCTGTGCGCAGAAACTCTGAACCCATTGTCATATCCCCAGCCGTTGTTTATAACATAACATATAGTCCGGGCTAATTTTAGATGGGTTATGAAGTAAATCAAATATTATTTGTGAAACAAGCAAATAAAATTTCGTTTTGGCCTGTCGTCTGCAACGCTATCAATTTTTGAATTGTAATTGCTCAACATGTTATTGTGTTAACCAATCTCCTCGTTCCAGTATTCATTTGTGGGCAAGATAAAACGAGTCAGGGTATATAGCCTGCATCCTATCTCTTTCTGGTCTAATAATGAGTACAGCCAGTGTCAGCCAAGCAATCTGTCCCATCTGCAGAGAGAAAATTGAAGATATCTGTGATGTAGTTGAAATTCGTCAAAAGGGAGCTGATGCAATCTAGGCAGCAAGTATTCAAAGAGGTGATGTTGTTATGACAGCTGGTAAAAAGGAAAATCAGAACTGTCGTGGACGCTATATAAACCCAAAAGACATAAGAAATCAGCTTATGAAGAAAAGTGGACCCTCCATATTAGCTAGGAGAAGCGCCAGCGTGTCTACATGCGCTTTTGGTCCCTACATATGCGTGAACGTTGTCTAGGGATTAACACACATGAACAGAGGACTGGCATTATAATGCTGTGTCAAAGACATAGCAATGGCTCGTTAGCTCAAGATGACCGTAACCTCCTAAACTGTACGATGCTTGACGACGTTATAACGTCACGGGATAAGTGTCGGGGGTGGGTGGGGGTAGGAATTGGAGTGGGGAGATATTGTTTTCTCAAACGGGAAATAAGATCAGCCTGAAGCGGACCTATCTTCCACATTGTCGTAATCTGGAGGGAAGCAGGTGTTTACGTGGTCAGAAAAATTCAGGCAAGAGTGAATACAATTGAAAGACAAAGCCACCCGTTTTATTTACTATAATATCACCAATAGCGCCCAGGCATACCCCGGACTACATAAACTACATAAAGGAGGAAAGTCTGTGGCGGTGAGACTCTAGAGTAAGAATAAGTAATGGGCTAGCATATAGAGGTACAAATATAAAATTTCAAAAGTATGTCAGAAAATTCTAACAAATGTAATGATAAAAACTCTATTGCATGGTAACAGAATTATAACGTATTCTGGCGTGGTACTGTAGGAACAAATTAATAGCGAACGAAGTGAGCGTATATAGATAACATGTACGTACGTATAAGGAGGAAAAATCAACAGAAAATGCGACAGGGAACCGGGCTAAAATACATATACAATGCGACTGGGAAAGCTGCGTTTTCGGTCGCGAGATTTTTTGTTAGTTCCGGTTTCGGCTTATATATAGCTTTTGTGGTTTCTTCATGGGCCCCCGTTGCATTGTGGGATACGGTTCTTCATTACGCATATGTTCCCCTGGTTGTTTTAGGGGGCACCCTACTGCGCATTTTCAATGTCCAAAATTTGTGTGACACTTATCACGAAATAGCGTACATGTACTTCAGAATGTAAAACGAGTAAATATGAAGCAGGCCACGTAAAAGCTGTATTTATTTTTATTTGCGCGTCTGCTAATGCAATAGGAGTTTTTTCGTAACGTCATTACGTCATTATTTTTAGAACGGGGAAAGCCTGGCCGTCAAGCGTGCACTGACGTGATAAAGTAAACGCTGATCTTGCTGAACGTGAATCTTATCTTACACCTTATTAGTCCTCTAAATAAGAATTGTTTGGCGAAGTGTATTCAATTTCCACTTTATTTGTGTACGATATTGAGAGCAATGATTTATTTACTGCTTTCATACCATGTTGTAACCAGTATTCGTGCATCAAATGGCTTGCTCATTGTGTATGTGAATGGTATGAATGGTGATAAATTATACCTCTAGACGACTGAGAGAGGCGATAACATTATATATTTGATTGGGTTGTGGGCGGTGGGTGTGTGGGGTTGGAGTGGGGGTGGGTGGGTGGGGGGTGTTGGGGGGGGGGATGATAGCAAAATGGATGTTAGTCTAAGTTCATGTGAAAATATTCAGCAGTTGTTATTCTTTTAAGCCAGTTTAATTATCCATGGCTGGCGGGGGGGGGGGGGGTAAATAATATGATAACCAGCTGGGTGTGTCGGATTTTGAGATGCAGGAGCTAATTTGGAGGTGTATATGAGCTGGGGTTGGGGTGAGTGGGATGGAAAGAAGTTTACTCCTGCGTTTAAAGTGGTAGGCCAACTAAGGGCAACCCCACTGATTGTAGGAGGAAGTTACTGTTACTATATGCATACATTAAATAAGCTGAACTAACTTTGAATATGTGTTGATCATGTTTAATTGTGTATTTGGTTAACCATTTCACCAACAAATCCCTGCAAAGTATATTCTTTATGATATAAAACGTAGTCTGTTGAATATTATGAAATTAATTTGACTGGAGGCCATTGCTGCCTAAGGCAGCAACAACTGCCAGTCAAATGGAAGCCATTACTGCCTAAGGCAGCAACAACTGACAGTCAAATGGAAGCCATTGCTGCCTAAGGCAGCAACAACTGACAGTCAAATGGAAGCCATTGCTGCCTAAGGCAGCAACAACTGCCAGTCAAATTAACCTCAAAATATTCAATAGTTTTCTTGGATGGTAGCATTGAAAATGAGACATGGGGAATTCAGCGGGATAAATGGTTAATGAATAGCTGCATGCCCTTAAGGGTTAAGGCATATGGATGTCTATGATTGATTACCTACATGTACCTGCAACAATGGAAGCAATTTACCTGCTCCCAAAAATATTGCAATATTTATATTCCACATAAGACTGGACTGATTGTAAAATTTATTGAATTTTCATAGTTTTATTATTTTCCTAGTTTCATTTTGCTGTGCTTAGCAAAAACATAGTAAAAGAAACCATAACCTTCGCCATGAAAGATAATTCTCTACATTTACCTACCTCAATTGCTATGGGCATGTGATTGGGTTATTATTTTATTGGGCCTCAAGACATGATACCAACTGCTATTGCATAAATTGTGTGTATGTAGTTAAAATAACTGAGAACCAACCATGTAGAGCCTCACATCCACTTCAAATTCTGCATTAACAATCTACATTTAATAACAAAATTATTTAAATAATTACATTACTTAATATATGGGTGACTGATGAGATATGCTTGATAAAATAGGTAGCATAGAACGAACAATCAATGTTTATCTCAGTTTATGCAAACAGTGCAAGTTCTACACAATGTTTTAGCATTTGATAATCAGACATGTTCATCTGCAAGTGCCATGCCATGAACTGGTTCAGATAAATTAGGTAGCATTGCCAGTGTTGAATCACTCACTCCATATTAAAACATTGCTGAACACATGGCCCCACATCTGCCCAAGCAGAGAAACCAATTTGTCTTTTAAATAGGAGTGGAGTAGACCTGTGGTGTATGAGTTTCTATCCATGCACTATTCACTCAGGAATTGCTGAAAATTAGATATGGGGAAGCAAGTTCCTGATAGACAGGGCTGTGTCTCGGCCCATACAGGCAAATTTATAGGCTCTAGATAGCAGATTCAATTTAACAATGACCAGGACTGGTGGTAATTGGAAGTTGTACTAATTCAGTTACCACATTGGATAAATTGGTACATTTTTAGGAATTGGAATTGCTAATTGAAATTATTTTGCCCCAAAAATGACTAATTCATAATTTCTTTTCAATCATTTTATAATTTTATCAACAGTTTTGTCTCCTAACATAGTATACCATATGTAATATAACAACGTGAGTAGGTTTCGACCATTTAAAGGCCAGATTGTCCAAAACCAGCATTTGTTTTGATCTTGAGATGCCTGGCTCCATAATCAAGCCAGCCATTTCAGTTGTAAATTTAAAAAATTGCATTCTTTTGATCTCCAAAGTGTAAATGTACATTTTTGTGAAAAAAATTGAAATTTTCCTAATGAAATCTGACAATTAATGGGGAAATTGTCATCTTTGCAAAAAATTGCTTGTGTAGTGGTATGTCTTGAAAGATGTCCATTTGCAAGCCAAGGGAAGAATACTTTTTGAAAAATGAAATAGCTGGCTTTGTTACTGTGGCAGTAAAATAAAGTAAAGTAAAGAAAAATCTTCCCTTGACCTACAAATGGCCATTTACTAAGCAAAAATTCATATATCATTTACCAATCCTCACCATTAAAGGGATAATGCTGAACAGATAGCCCTAGAGCCAGGCCCCACAGCCACTGGTCCACTGCATATGGCCTCACCATGTTCACTCTGTAAATTTCAGATGTTTTTCCAGTTGAATATTAAAATATACTGTCCTAATCAACTATCTGAGTATGGCTGTATTTAGTATTATTTTATTTACTGACTATAATACATTCTCAAGGTTGCTGCCATGAAAAGAAATTGTCTTAACCACCACCCTCCCTCTACCCCTTCACACAAAATCTAAAACATTTAGGTGTCTAATTCTCCCTACCCCACCCTCTGTTTCTGTCACTAACCCCACAAAACACACAATTTGTGAAAATAACACTCATAAGTCTGGAGAGTTTAATAATAAATTCACCAACTGTGTCATGGTGGATTTAAGATTCTATTATGGTGTATCCAACCTAGCAGTCATGCTCTGGGTGGGGTTCCCAATGGTGTTGGGGGTAGGGAGGGGTGTTATGCCCATTCCCCTATAATAAGTGGAAAATGAAATGCTCTGAGAAGTAGTTTCCTGCATATTGATTAATTAATTCATAATCAAATTGAAATTAATCATTGTTTATTTACTGGGATACGGGTTGGAATTAATGCAGCCCACCACCACTCTCCACCTTCCATCCCCCACCAACCACGACGCTAAGGGTGTGGAGGGGGTGCAAAGCCAACCTAAATATGGGGGGGGGGTTACATCACACAGGCAGACAGACACACACATACACGCCTACCACCACCGCCCTCTCTCTCTCTCTCTCTCTCTCTCTCTCTCTCTCTTCGCCTATGCACACACGGATAATCATTATGACAGTAGGGCTATATATATATATATATATATATATATATATATATATATATATATATATTTATATATATATATATATATATATATATATATATATATATATATATATATATCTTGGCCGCATTCGTAAATATCGGGCAGTCACTTGTGTTGGTACTATAGGCTACCGCTGATGGTCTATGTGTGTGTGGGGGTGGGGGGGGGGGGGGGGGGGTGGGCGTTTCTGACATATCATTGCGGTAGTATTTTGCCTTCTAATGTGCATAGAATCAATAATATATTTCTAAAAATGCATAGTGAAATAGTATTTGATGTTAGAATTGTCAATTCGGCCAACTTTACCGCTAGAGCTGACGTAAAATTGCAATTTTCATGGCTTTGAGTAGCATCAAACGCGGCAGTGTAATGTTGTTTACTAACAAAACAGTGATCGGCTGGCCGTACGCTTGACAGCCAGTCATCTGCGCATGCGTGAAAATGACGTCATAGGAGAATTCCGTAAAACCTCCTATATGAGGTTTGGTTGACTGTCTGGTATTCATGGTTTCGCACATCCGGGCATCTTGGGATCGGCCGCCATTAAAGTTGGGGCAAACTTACTACATGCTAAAGAGGACTGCCCATACAAACGCATTGTTTACATTTTCCATGAAGTTTAAACCATTAAATCCCGTATCTGAGAATCTGTAATAACCCCGCCAGGTATCAGAAAACAACAAATCATGAGTGAATTTTGCAAATTATTAAAGAAAATGTAATTAAGGATTTACAGCCCATTGCCTGTAATGCTAAATTAGCCCCTCCGAAAATGGCGTCTCTCCCAGGGTATTATGGGAAATTTGATTGCGTTAACGTCATCGCGATTCTATGAATTGTTTTTAACACTGATGGCCGTGGAAAGTCGTTGTTGTCAATGCCGTATGCTGATAGCGCTGATGGCTGGAAATTTAAGGCCGGTTACCATGCCGTTCGCAACCAGATGGAATGTGCATTCATGTATTTACTTGCAGACATGCATTAATTCCAATTTTTTGTGGCTTATGTCTGGATAAACGTGATTTTAACATTCTAGCGGACGATATTTCATTATGACGTCATAGTTACTATGAACTTGTTTGGATTTCTCCAAATTGCGAGAGCACCGCGATACGTCGGTACAAATTTTATAATGTCCTTGGACTGGCGCAACTATTTAATGATGTAGGACCCTGTAAAAGATGCAATAATGCTGGCGGATATCACTGACAATGGGCAGACGCATTGTTTTGAATATCGTGGGCTGGATTTACAAGAATTAGCTTTAAATGTACTATACATGGGCATACGTGTTTATGGCATTTCGACCATATACCAATTCGTCATATTTATTTAGGCGATAACTGGTGTCTGCGTTCGCTTATAGGCAACACATATTTTCGTATTAAAAGGACGGTCAAATAGTTATCACGGGTAACTGAACAAACAAATCAATATATTAACAGTGAACGCAGTGAGCGATGGCTTCGCGCGAAGCCATCGCGAACACAGTGAGCATATATAGATAACATGTACGTACGTGTAATAAGGAAATATCACACGCAACAGAAAATGAGACGGGTAACCAGGCTAAAATACATACCATGCGACTGAGAAAGCTTCGTTTCCAGTCGTGAGCTTTTTTTGGTTCCGGTTTCGGCTTATGATATAGCTTAATTGTGGTTTCTTCATGGCCCCCCGTTGCATTATGGGATATGGGTGTTCATTATGCGCATGTTCCCCTAGTTGTTTTAGGGCAACCTACTGCGCATTTTCAGTGTCCAAAGTTTGTATGATATCGTTATCACGAAATCGGGTACATTTACTTCAGAATGTAAAACGGTTAAATAGTCTGACGCAGACCAGATACAAGCTTTATTTATATTCCTATTTATGTGTCTGTAAATGCAATATGAGGTTTGGTTGACTGTCTCGTATTCTTTTTAACACCCATTGTCGTGGAAAGTCGTTGTTGTCAGTGCTGTATGCATTTAGCACTGATAGCAGGAAATTTAAGTCCCATTACCATGCCATTCGTACACAGATGCAATGTACATTCATGTATTTACGTGCAGACATGCATTAATTCTCCGTTTTTGTAGCTTATGCGTGGTTAAACGCGATCTAAAAATTCTAGCGGACGACATTAATTTTCATTATGACATCATAGTTACTATGAACTTGTTTGTATTTCCCCAAATAGCAAGGAGGACCGCGATACATCGGTGCAAATCTTATAACGTCATTCATAAAATCGCGAAGACGTCATCACAATCAAATTTCCCAAAATACTTTGGGAGAGACGCCATTTTTGGAGGGGCTAATTGAGCATTACGGGCAATGGGCCATAAAACCTTAATTACATTTTCTTTAATATCTTGCAACATTCACTCATGATTTGATGTTTTCTGATACCTGGCAGAGATATTACAGATTCTCAGATTCAGGATTTAATGGTTTGAACTTCATAGAAAAGGTCAACAATGCGTTTGTATGGGTAGTCCTCTTTAGCATGCAGCAAGTTTGCCCCAACTTTAATGGTGGCCGATCTCAAGATGCCCGGATGTGCGAAACTATGAATTGGACAGGTGCAAATATTTAATGGTAAAGATGCAACAATGCTGGCTGATATCACTTACAATGGGCATACACATTGTTGTGAATATCATGGGACTGGATTTACCAGAATGCCCTCGAAGCATGATGAAAAATTTGCTTCAAATGTACTATACATGGGCATACGTATTGATGACATTTCTACCCTATACAAATTCGTCCTATTTATTTAAGCAATAAATGGTGGCTGCGTTCGCTTATAGGCAACGCCTATTTTCATATTATAGTATTAAACACCATTGGACACAACATATCATAAAGGTAAGTGACAGTTGAAAAGCTACAGAGTGACGTCTCAATTGCGACGTTTACAAACGGACATTGGCTTATGAGCCACCGCAAAAACAGGCCCCTCAGAGGGGCTGACGGAGTCAGTGAATTTAATGATTTGGTTTAAACCACTGACCATGAACCAGAAATGCCAAAGCGGCATTTATGCAAATTGGCGATGCTTACCGATTGTAATTTCGTGGCAATGTTTTCAACTCACAAGCATTCCAAGTTGCCTTAAGCATTGCAAATTGCCTTAACTTTAGCAATTAATTTGATCGTAATATGATTTAGACTTTAATTAAAGTCTATGTAAATCGCAGACGACCGCATAAACTAAAAAAATGGCGAGATCTCGTCATTCAAATAAGTTGTACAATTTGCTGGGCGCCGCCATCTTGAAACTAACGAACCAGTAACCATTGGCAACAACGAACTGAGATAAAAACTCGGTCATTGGCTCGATGAACCAAGTCAGTGAATCTTCAACTTCGAGAATGCCAAAACGCATGAACCACGGACTGCGTCAATGGTTTACTGACTACGTCAGTCACGAAAACGAGCCCGAGGTCACACAGAAAGAAAGCACTTTGAGTATGGGAACGACTTCTGGAGCCTGTTCCGTAGGGACGGTGCTCCAAAGTGCTCTGCTGGATTAGCGAGATGGGTTTCCTCCGTACATATGAAACGGTACATTTTGTTAGAGCGCTCTGCTATATTGCGAAACATGTTTGGAGGTGACTCGCGAACAGCAAAACATGTTTTCAATCTGTGACGTAATTGCACGCAAAACATTGTCATACATCACAGAGGCATATATTACGGCATAAGCATGTCGCGCAAAGGATGTTGGGATACCGTTTTCTTAGCAAACATTATCGTTCCGTATAGAATAGTTTATAGCAGATCGCTCTATTGAAACCATATTTTGCAACCCTACGGAGCGTAAGGTAAGTTCTACCAGAAGATCATGTGACAAATATTACTCTTAGGATTGAGTCCAGAAACATAAAACCCTGACACATATATTCAGATCTACAAATTGGCAGTTGCTATGAACTGTTGATGGAATCGGGTATGAATCGAACGATTTGTCAAGGTCCTGACGTCGCCACATTCGCCCACTATTCTTACACACGGCTATCATCACAAAGACCTTTGGGACGGATTAATATGGTGTTCTATTAATGTCATCGCATCGGGCGTCGTGGGTGATAAAAAAGCATGCAATATTGTAGGAAACATCGTGCATCGTGCATCATGGTCGATAAAAAACATGCGATATTAGTGTAAACATCGTGCGTCGCGTGTCGTGAGCCATAAAAAAAATTTGTTTTTAAAATTCGTGTTTTAATAAAGTCACAATATCGGCGATATTACAAAATATCGCCATCGATATTACAAAAGATCGCGATCGATATTACAAAATATTGCCATCGATATTACAAAATATCGATGGCGACATTATGCAATATCGCTGACGATATTAAACAATATCGCCGGCGAGGTTTTACTTCTTGGCTCTTCTTAATTTGGTCACATCGTATATATAGCTATGATTCGCAACCCGGAAGTGTGTTCTTTGCTTTATTACGTTATAAGTGCGTGTTTATGACGTCATCATTTGTTGTGTATGTAATAATCGACACGCATTCATCGAGACGTGACCTAGATCATCTTTACGCCAGCGCCGCAATCGGCTAATGACGTAATAGCCCGCCATCACACAAGCTTAAGACGAGTATGTGTACTTATCGGCATTATATTGTTATCGTTATTATAAGCATAAGAACCCACAGAGATCTGAAACTCGAGGACGATGGAATCGGATTAACATACAAAAAGGTAGTGGAAAATTAATGTGCGATCAATGGGTGCACAAATAATGGCAGAAAACTAAATATATGTAAGAAGGGCTTGAGCATTTTAATCCCGTAAAAAATCTACGTTATGCCATCAGATAAACCGAGCAGACTAACATTGACTAAAGCTATTAATAGACAAGTCTTCCCCAAAACAGGTATATGTGTGTTCAGAACATTTTTTGGATGGCAAACCATCCGAGAGAAACCTATATCTGAAATTAAAATAAGGTTACGAAAGATGTGTAACAGTAACTCCAGGTCGATGTAAGGTGGTAACGAAAAACTTTAAATGTCTAAAAAAAACCTTAACATCTCTGACTGTTCCGCGGCCACTAATGACAGCGCTGAAATAAACTCTGATGATATGACTTATTTGTCAGAGACAGACTTTAATGGCAGGCACATAAAAAACAATGAATCTATCCAGTATGATGGCATAGATACACAATGGCAGGAATCTGGACAATGCCTACGGAAAACCATGGACAGATTGGAAAAGTACATTTACTTAAACCCTGAAAACACCAAAAGCAGAAAAATGATATCAATGTGAATTTGATGGAGGAACAATGTCGGCTCAGAAAAACCTCGCTTCTGATAGCGATGCTTTATTGTATAAAGGTGTGACAAAACAGGTATTTTTCAATTCACATTTCAAAACCGCACAGAAGATCAAATTTTGCTGGTATTAATGCGCCTGAAACTTCATTTAATATTTGATGATCTGGCTCGTCGTTTTGGAATGTCTAAAAGCTTAGCTAACAAAATATTCACATCGTAGCTTCCCGTTTTTGCAGAGCAATTAAATGGGTTAATAATCTGCTTCCCAGAGAAGCAATTAGAGTGTGTTGTCCTGAACCATTTCGAGAGAACTATCTAAGTACAAGCTGTATCATTGATTGTGCGGAAACATGCATTCAGAGACCGACAAACTTAAGAAGCAGAAGTGTAGTTCGGATCGACCAGTCAGGTGACGGCCGTACCAGCTAACCTGGGTATGCGCCACCCGTCCAGGATTCGTTCCCTGAACACGCCCCCTGGGTAGAGCTATAAGCATATATGAGCCTAGGAGAGAGATTTCATCATAAAAAACGACTAAGTTCGTTAAAACGGGTAGCGCGCTTACCACTGCATAGACAGAGCGCATATATCACGTCCAAGATAGGATGGCACTTTTAGTGTACTGATAAGGTACAATATAACCCCTTATAATTGCTTGTTCCCGCGGAATCTGGTATCACTCAAGACCCAAATTCGACGGGCTTTCCAAATCTGTAAACCATTTCAAAATCGGTTAAGAAATGGCTGAGTTATCCACGGAAAACCCCTTTGATTATCTGCGTCATTATTAGCTGCGCGCTGATTGGCTATTGCTCAGCTGATGATTGGTTGAGGCCTGCGCCTATGACGTCACGAGTAGTATAAAAGGAGATGAAATCCAGAGTTCAAGAGCATCCTCGGCCAGGGACCAAACAGGTTGGATCTGCAAAAGCAGCTACGATCAGCCAAGACAGTATTAAATAGATCACTTCGGCCTTGGTCAGCATCTGTCCCATAGCTTGCGGCAGCCACCCAATCCACCTTAAAATAATTTTGTAACTCCTTTTTGGAAACTTTTGATAATATTGTTCTCGACTGAATTAAGAACTAACTCCGAACACACTCCTGCGGTGAGGCCTCTGCCGGCCTGAATATATGATTCTACACATGTAGAGGCAGTGATGTTCTTTGGTGGATAACTCGCCGGATCTGCTGGCCATGCCAAAAAGTGGTTATTCAACCGCCCCCGCACTGATGTCGTGCAGGTTTATTTAAACTTCTTGACCGCAGCAAGTAAACTTTGCCCGGTATATCTTAAGAGCTAACTGACATACCCTGCACCATTAAGCTTAGTTATGTATCTTCATCCGTATTCGACAACCCCCACCCCCCCCCCCCCCCCCTGATAAACGGGTTGTTCTTAACTTTCATCCGTACCATCGGTGTACGGGAACTTTCTTCCTAGCCGTAATGTTATTGTGGAACTTACTGACTGTTCGTTAGACATTCTTACATTGTGATTGCCATCCTGACTTCGCTCTGCTCCCGTTCTGGACTGCATGCGTGAACCGACATGCAGGAAGTTTCCAGTTACCAGAGAACGCTTCAACTCACGTCACGGTAACAGTGGCGTATCAATTTCAGTAACACAATATCCCGTCTTTAAGAATGGCTACAGACTATTCAAGTAACTATACTTAACGTCTTAATTATTCCGTTAATTACAACTGTAATGATTATACTTTATCTGTGTAAACGGTGCCGATGACTAATAGGAACCGTAACGGTCTTAGGACCGCTAGTTATAATTTCTTTATCTGTTTATAGTCGTTCTTATTTTACTGTAGGGTGTTTTTACTAACTGCACCATAATAGGTCCAACAACCTGGGGCCAGTTTCACAAAGGTGCGTAAGTACGATATTGGACGTAAATATGGCGTTGGTACGGTAGGGGGCATAAATCGGGTTTCACCAAAAGCGCGTATTTTACGCGGGGTTGGGGGGGGGGGGGTGGGGGGATGGGGGCGTAAATATGGTCGTAACTTATGTGTGCTGAGACCCACGCGTAAGATAGACGAAAACGTCTAACTCAGAACATCACGTTCAGAATCGCCTTTTCCAGCGTACACGGCGAGCATTCTCTAGAGGCTAATTAGGTCAACATTTAGGTCGGGAACACGTGTTCAAATTAGATCTGTTTATTCATAGCTATTTCTTTTGTGCACTTCGGAACTTCGCACGTTTTCCAGAACGCATTGCTATCAACACAAACAGATCATCACTGAAAGGTTTGCCTTTACTATATACCGTAATTTAAGCTGCCAAAATGAGTCACCAGTTTTCGAATATCCCTAACGCTGTTTTGATAGAGCTCATCTTCTGCCGCGCCTCGCTTCTAACATGTCAAAGCTACATCTTCGATCTAAAAGTACAGGCAATATTTTGTTGTTTGAAATAATCGAGCCATCATCTTCTAAAATGCCGCTTCAAATCCAGGATTTAAGTTAATCGATAAAGCCTGCCTATTATGACCACACTATAGGAGCACAGAGTAACTGTCAGAATATGAATAGTGAATCGAGCCAAGGCCCAAGTGTATGCCCTAGGTGACAGATAATAGTTGGCAGATTATTTTGAAAATAGATTGAGTGTGTTGTTGCTTCCTTAAGTTCTTTACTGTCAAATTGTTTTCAAAATAATCAGCCAGTTATTTATAGCCAGTTTAGCCTTTATCCTTTGTCATTAATAACACATGTACAAGTTAATTCTCTTTTTTTGGTAAATGAATTTTCGAATACCGGTACAGCACTGCAGTAATTATAGACAATTTTTGTAAATTTACCACTGCAATGACTTGCTTCGTTATCGAGCCAATTCTTCAAGTTCAAGTGGTAAAATCTGAAAAAATAGTTGCCGCATCCTGCAAGCTTTCACAATGGTTTAATGAAAAGAGCTGTTAACCCTTTAATCCTTGAATTGAAAAATAAATTCCATGTTTTCATTGAAAATGTCCCTTTGCCGACCAAGAGATTATTTTTGAAATTTTAACACTGGAATGACTTGTTCGGTTATTGACCCAGCCATCCCAGTGGTAATTTTCAAAAATAATCCTCTTAGTCTGAAAATGCACATTTCTCATGACCACTGCAGAAGCTATTTTTTGGCTGGCTAAAACAAGAAAACAAGAATCATTTCCAGTGACTTCCATTTCCTTTGTTAAAACTAGCCCTATGAACCTGTGGTCGAATAATGTGGTGGCACAATATACACTCTCTGAATCTGAATTGTTCAAGTAGCCATATTGGATTTTGAATGCAGGGCAGTTGTCATAGCCACAATAGATATTGTCAAAAGGAACAAATGATGAAAGTTGTTAAGTTCCATCATGCAAATGCCAAACTTATTGACAGACAAACTGCCAGACCTTTGTACACACTAAAGTTTTTCCAGTATGTCCTTGAAATTAAAATATTCCTCAAGGGAAAGGTTTAACCCTTTAATGGCATGGTTCATTCACAAGTACACAGAAAGTCTGGGAAAAGTGTGGAATTATAAGAAACCAATATATTCAGGCCTTGAAAATTATGGGAAAATTTAATATTTTCTCCTACAGCTTTGGAAAATGTGTGGGAAATTAAAATATTGTCAGATGTGATTCTCATTTGCAAAATAATATAGATAATAATCAAAATATTGATGATCTTAGCTACAAATTTCATAATTTTTCTGAAACATTTGCCGGCTTTCATATGGACACAGATTTGAGACATAAAATGGGACTAGAAATTGATTAATTAAGTCTGGAAAAGGTATAGAAAAAGTATGGAATTTCATTCTGCAGATGTATGTACCCTGTAATGAGAAAATGTAGTCAAGAAAAAAAATTGTCCCATAGAAAATATCCATTTGCAGACCCATGAGAAGACTATTTTTGACAACTTATCACTGAAATGACAGACTGGCTTGATGATTTAGCCAGTCATTCCCGTGATAAGATTTCAAGAATAGCATTCTCTTGGTCTGCAAATGGATTATACATTGCCCCATACAAAATGTCCATTTGCAGACCATGAGAAGACTATTTTTGACAACTTAACACTGGAATAACTGGCTTGGTGATTGAACGAATCATTGCAGTGATAAGATTTCAAAAATAGCATTCGTTTGGTCTGCTGATGGATATATATTGCCCTATAGAAAATATTCATTTGCGAACAGTGACTATTTTTGACAACTTACCACTGGAATGACTGCTTGGTGATTGAGCCAATCATTGTAGTGATAAGATTTCAAATATAGGATTCTCTTGGTCTGGGAATGGATATATATTGTCACCTAGAAAATTTCCATTTACAGACCATGAGAAGACTATTTTTGACAACTTAACACTGGAATAACTGGCTTGGTGATTGAGCGCATCATTGCAGTGATAAGATTTCAAAAATAGCATTCTCTTGATCTGCGAATGGATATAGATTGCCCCATAGAAAATTTCCATTTGCAGACAGTAAGAAGACTATTTTTGACAACTTACCACTGGAATGACTGGCTTGGTTATCTCATATATACTTGTTATTAACAACACACTCTGATAATTACAGTTCATTACATCAATAATCATATTTAAGGCAAATACTGTATTTATTGAATGAGTTAAAAAGAAAAAATTCAGTTTTAGTGATTGATGTTTTTATTTAACCATTATGACAAGTTATGACAATGATTTCAAAATGGTTAATTGTTGCAGAACCAGTAGTTAATAAGACTGGCATATATTGTTTAAAGAGTTGCATGGCCTAGATATTAAACAAATAATCTTGGGTTAGTGTCTAAATACACATATTGTGTACAGTCACTAATGTACCTGGCCTTACTCAGTCATTTTTGTCAGTAGACACAATGAGTACTGAAAATTGGATATAAGAATCTAAAATTACACCAGTCTTCAATCTACCAGTTTATACAGAATATGAATTCTGTACTTGATGAATGAAAAATTCTGATTTTCTAACTCAGTTATGAGTATCATTCATCAAATACAGAATTCACATGCTGTATGAACTGGTAATTGGAGACTGTTGTAATTTTCAAAAGATAAAACCTCTGTCCCTTACATAATTCTACTATCCTATGCACATTTCTAGCACAGAATTTGTAATTCTGATCATAAGTTTCATACTTCTGGTCAAAAGTGTTACATTTTGACCTGCGATTTCCATATTTGCTGCTAAAATATATATACATCTCTGTCCAAATGTTTTGGTTTTAATCTCAAATTACATCATTTCAAGAAATTTTTTTTAGCATTTCTGACCAAAATGTGTATGTTTTCAGCCAAAATGTGTTTTGAAATTTATTTTCAAGTGTTCTGATTCAAATGCTGAGGTTCCAGGTGAGCGATACAATCTCCAGGGTGTTTGTTTGTTGGTAATTTATGAAAATATCATAGCCATTTTTTGCGTGGTAATGATACTTTATAATTTTTTTTATTTTGGTCCATCTTAAATTACAACTACATGACAAATGCTATAAAGCGACACAAATTTATCCAACTTAACGGTTTATCACTCAAGCCGGCCCAGACAGTGGTACTGAGAAATGTCCATTGGTAGACCAAGAAGACTATTTTAAAAATTCTGGAATTGGAATGACTTGTATTGCTATGAAATTGACTAAATGGTTTAGTCATGCAAAATCATGATGCCCTTGAAATACCATATCCAGGCTAGATTGAAAGATTCAACCAATGACATGCAGAATACTGCTACTGCATTTGAGCAACATGCCAGAGTGAAATATGTCATCAGATACAGTAAGTAGATGCTGGTAAATTAGCATCATGAATTTATAGCATGAGTGTCTTTCCCATGACTCTGGAAGTCTAAAAATCTCCGAAACCGCTTGGGAATCGATTCAAAACTCATGAAACATCATTCAAAACTCATGAAACATCATCTAGGGCAAGAGCTAAGCCAAGTTTGTTCAAGAGAACTTGATTGACCAAATGGTTTGGCGGCCATCTTGGATCATCTAGTCTTCGCGAAAACAACTTCTCCAGAACCGCTGAATGGATCGGGCCGAAAATTGTATGTGTATATGTAAAAAAAAATGTCCGCCATGAATCAATCAAAATATAACGTTTTTGCCGGACATCTTGTATTTTCTGCAAATTTCTTAGAAATTCATACTTATTAACCACAGCCATTTTTAGTAAAGTTTGGCTAAGCTTTCTTCACAGAAATTTGATTGGTAAATTTTTCCAATGGTCATCTCGTTTTGTTCGGTTGGGTCCGTGGGCAAATATTTCAGGTAAACGATACAGGCCCCTTGGGCCTCTTGTTAATATTCTAAACAACCCACATGCTTTGGCATAAAGACATGAACAAGCAATGTGTCTCATTTTGTGAGGTATTTGCTAAGGTTAAATGCAAATGGTACATTTTATCTTGTTTTGGTTTTATACAATAACAAGATAGAGATTGCATGCCCTCGCCATGCCATTTTTTTTTATCAAGGCACATCTTTCCTACTCGCCAGATTTTGTCATATTACGTCCAAAATTGTGAAACCCTAGTGTATGGTCACATCCTTTCTTATGTACAAATTTTGAGCTAAATAGTTTCCAAAAATTGGATCATGGCTAATGTTGGATATCCGCTTTCACAATAAAATTCTTTGTTCTGTTAAAATTTGAGTCAAATCTGATTAGTTTTTATGGGGAGCACCACACGTAAACAGACCGACAAACACCCCAAACGCATTAGAAAAATCAATGTTAACAAAATCACTATTTATAGGATTTATTCAAACATGATTATGTCGACACCGTTTATCAAAATAAAACACGAAATTAGGTAACGCTTACCAAGTTTAATGTAGCGGCGAATGTTAAATTGTCGTCTCGCTGCCGTTAGAATATGCAATTGTACTTTCTATATGGTTCGCGCTAGAAGTTATTTGTACTGATTGACCCCGTACTATAAATTAACAACTGACAGCTGTCACATTGCAGTCAACTGGATCATGTCATAAGCGGCGACGATTCTCGCCTTAACGTACTAGAGAGCTCCGCGTCTAAGTTACGCGTTTTATTATTTAGGCGTTTATTTACGACCCCTTTCGTGAAACTGACGTAGGTGCGGGACTTAAGTATAGCGTCTAAGTTAGACGGGGGCGTAACTTACGCACCTTTGTGAAACTGGCCCCTGTACTATATGTATTATTGAAATCATTTCATATTGTATTACTTGTACTGGTTAGTTTTATATATGGCGAGCAGCCATTCGTTCATATTGTCACTGGCTACCCCTCGTGGTGAGGACTAGGGATATAACGACGACAACAACAGAGGCGACAACCTCAATAATACAGGCCAATGATGGCTCACAGTGTCACCAAGACACTAAAAATGGTAGTGTGACAACAGTAGCAGCTCCCGAGAAGCTCTCTGTCCAATATCCCTTCTATCACCCAGGAGGGTCCAGTTAACAACCAAGTTTGGGTTCGTGTGCTGTGCTCACTGCTCAAATCCTTCGGCTGACATAAGCCAGATAATAACACAAGAGATGGTTTTAAATAAACAACAAACAGGTAACTTTATTTACAACTATAAACAGGCTAGTAAAACAGCATCTGACAGATGCTCAGATGTCACGGTACATTGACGAATTGTATACCATATAGCTCGCCCTATCACGGCAATAGGTCTAACTCGCTTGCCAAAGTGCAAGCGAGACCTTGCTGAAGTGCAAGCGAGACAACTCTTGACGGTCTAAATCGTAAAGGAACGTAACCCCTTACGCTACACCAACGTAGACAGACGTAAACAAATGTGACGCAAATAGTAAACAGTACTACGCCGCACTGCTGCTGGTCTACCAATAGCAGTTATATTCTAATAAAATTCTATTCATCTATCACCAACGATGGTAGACAGCTATGGTGGACCAACTATGGTGGATCTATGGTGGACCAACTATGGTGGAACTATGGTGAACCGACTGATTAACAAAGGCTAGTGGTCAACCAACGTAATACCTATTCTCGGTAACTCGCCAATATCACGTTAGTTACGCACGCTCGACAATGCCAATCAATCGGGACACCTCTGTTCAATGACAGGTCTATATGTTTGTGGTGGGTCTGTGGTCGGCATAGAACTGTGGTGGAATTATGGTGGGAACGATATGATTATCACGAGTAGATGATACCGTAAATATCAAACAAACTGCAGGCTCTCCTATGTAAAAATAGGCCCAGACCACAGTTTAGTTCGTAAGCAATCGTACCGTTTCCGCTATTTTAGAACAGTTGATGATTTTCTGAGTATTAGTATAGAAAATGATGACATCATGATTATAAGACGTAGTGGATTATATGATCGTGAATTTAAGTATTCATTTCCTAGTGAGATACTGGAACGCTTGATTGGAATACGTGACAGGACCTTCACCACCGTTGACTAGCGAAATGGATTATAAACAGCTGGACCATTTCGCAGCTCCACATCGTGGAACTAAATGTAAATGGTTTGATTATCTCAAGCCTAATTTTAGAGACTCTGAATGTGATTATAATGACCTAATGTCAACTAAATGTAGTGGTTCATCTGCTAAAGAAGATGGCGATGAGAAACGTGAATCTAAGAATGGTAAAGACTTCAAAAGCTGTTGCTTATGTAATCATCCAATGACATTTCTAGAGCTTCGCTATGGACTAAATCGGCACTATTGTCCTAGTTTGAATGTGCAGAAGAAGATAAAAAATTTTCTTTGTTGAAAAGCTATCTGTCTAATAGAAAGGATAGTAATGGAAGAATGTAATGGCTGTCAGACTGGTCACGGGAGTCAACGTGAACATTCCTGTCTTGGTGTTGACTATTATCTTAACATTGTTGATAACGTTTCACTTTACATTGAAGTCGCTTCTCGAATTGGTATCTTTGAATTTGTACAATCTCTGAAAGGATCTCCAATCCTGGCTCGTCATGCTGAGGATCTATTACGTATGTGTAGAACGTGTTGGTGGGATGAAGTTAGACGTCTTCTTTATCAGTTTCGGGATAAATAATATTGAATATTTTAAATGAAACCATTAGTATTATGATAATATTTGCATGAATATAATTGTCATAGTTTTAATAGAAATGTGTTATTTTTTTCCATTAAAATAGGTTTATGATATCATATAGATGATATCATATATATTCCACTGTATAAGAACTCTATGTATATTATATCTGTGGTCTATATTTAATAACATCTTAAATAATACCTGGTCTTTTTTGTTGTTGACATATTTTCATAATTAATCTTTCCCCGTATTAGCACCATTTTATCAACGACGACAGAGTTTATTTTTTCAAAAATACTATCAGTTTTCTGCGGTCTTGGGAATATCAATTTCCTCATATGATGAGAAGATTATTTTCGAAAATTTACCACTGAAATGACTGGCTCAATGTATTACGTGTTAAACATGTTTGTTAAATATTTAGAAACTAATGTGACTGAAAAAAACTGGATAGGTCTGTGTGGAAATTTTGAATATTTGGAAAACTATGATGCCTGAAGGTTGAGAAAAGTTCATCTCCCTACCACACACGCACGCACGCACTCGTCAGTTTTCTGCGGTCTTGGGAATATCAATTTCCTCATATGATGAGAAGACTATTTTTGAAAATTTGCCACTGAAATGACTGGTTCAATGTATTACGTCTTAAACATATTTGTTAAATATTTAGAAACTAATGTGACCGAAAAAGCTAGATATGACTGTGTGGAAAGTTTGAATACTTTGAAAACTATGATGACTGAAGGTTGAGAAAAGCTAATCTCTACACACACGCACGCACGCACTCATGCATGGACACACATACACACAGACAACTGATCATCTTCATAATGTATCATCTATTACTTATTTACTCACTAGAGCTCGCACACACACACACACACACACACGCGCAAGCAACCGCACACACGCACGCACGCACTCACTCACACACACACATACACACACACACACACACACACACACACACACACACACACTCTGCCATCATTCATAGCGGAAGGAGAGTCCTGAGAGAGGCACAAAACCGGACGTTTTGTATGCAGTAGATAAATAATGTTCCGGGAAAAGGGGTGGGATTAAGCTTAGGCAAAGTGAATCATTTGTTTTTCACTTTGTTTTCTAGATTTTTGCAGAGGCTACTTTTTCAGTCGGTATAGTTTTGGATCTGTTGGATATTTTGAAAACTATTTGACTGAATGCGGTTGATTTTTTAAACAACTTTTAGTCAAAATGTTCTCAAAATATTGAACAGATCCAAAGTTATTGTCTCTTGAAATTATTAGCAGGTTGCTTGCACCAGTCAGACAGTTAAATAGTCAATGAAATTTATTCAAATTTCAGTTGTCAACAGAATTTATATTTAGAAAAACATAAAACCAAAAAAACGGTTTCTTGCATTAATTGCTATTCAAGAGCCCAAGAAATGAACAACAACAATGGTATCTCAACTACATCTATTTTACTGAATCATCCGTTTACTATGTTGGTTGCAGGTGCGACACAGAGTGGAAAGACAGAACATATAAAACGTTAAATTTTTTAAGGCGTTGCAATAAACCCACCCCCTGAAAAAATAATTTGATGCTATGGTTCATGGCAAGCTTCATATAATGCTTTGAGAGGGAGGTTGGAGTTTATAGAAGGACTTGATTCAATTGAACTAGACAAAAGTCGTAGGAACCTATGGATTGTAGACGACCTTATGGACAAGTCTGATCATGCTGGTCAAATGTCTGCTCTTTTTACACGTCGTTCACACCATGAGAACTGTAGTATTATATTTATAGTTCAAAACCTATTTCACAAATCCAGATGTCAGAGAGTCATATCGATTAACTCTCAATATATTTAAATATAAGCTAGGACACTCTATGGGAATACTGTATATGTGTGTCTTATAGGAACACTTGTGTCCTTTACTGAGAAACATGGAACCCGCCAGGAAAATGGCTTTGATTCCTCAAGATTTAGTGGAAAACCTCAATGAGCACATTGAGATTTCCCTATTGCAGACTGACCCTATGATTCGCAAGGCCGTAGACTTAGATGCTGAGATAAATCAGATTTTATCATGTCAAGAACTGAGTGAATATGCTAAGGCTAATGTGCATTCAGAGACCTTGTCAAAATACCATCACTTTTACCGGGGCTCCACATCAAGAGGAGACAGGGTGTCTACTGGCCAGATGGCATCGGATGTTAAACCAGACCATTTATCAGGATTGTCTCTGGGGATGGTGGAGCAGACTATAAAACCTATACCTAAGAGCTATAAAATCAAGGCTCAAGGTTTAATGGAAATTCGTCGATCATCATCACCAGGATTGATACGTGTGCATGAACGTGGCGAGGTTAGCATCGAGGGCAGACATCACCCTAACAGCAATATCGTTGATTTGGTTACAAACGTCGTGTCACATGGATTAAGACGAAAAAGTGATGGTGGAGATGAGAGTGTAACAAGGGAGTTTTATCAACTTCTCCAAAAGCTTAACGTTCCTAAGCAGCTAGTTGGTGAAGAGAGAATTATTAGAAATATATATGGCGAGAAAGAAGAAGAAGAATTGTCTCCTTCCGCTTCACTTAGCAGAATCTCTAGTCTTAGTAGGGGTCGGAAACGACATCGGGATAATGCACTCATCAGGCCATCGGCTATTGTCAAGAAAAATAGGGGTTCCTTCCGAGATTTGACAGCTTCACCTAGATGGGAGTGTTTGTCTGTAGACAGTGGTCCTAAGAAGAAGAAGAAGAAGAGATTATCGATATCGTCACAAAGACATGAATAAAAATGTTAAATTAGCAAATATCTATTTTAACCCTTCTAACCCCGCTTCTGTTTCTGGTCGTGAAAAGCTTTATCACGCATTGAATGGAAAGCTATCACATGCCTATATTGATGCATGATTACGTCGTCATGGCATGTACACATTGCACAAACCCCGAAGGGTTAAGTTCCATAGACGTGCTATTAGAGTTTCCTCAATGGATATGAGCTTTGGCAACCAGATTTGTGCTCTATGGGGATGCTCGCAAAAGACAATGACAATGTTTGATATCTACTCTGTGTAATTGATGCTCTCTCTGTGTATGTATCTCTAAGTATGTATGGATAGAAAATTTACAAAACAAAAATCTGTCAGTTCTCAACTGTTTCAAAAACATATTCAAATGTACTACTGACCATCGACCATCTGCTATTCAGACGGATAAGGGTGGCGAATTCCCATCTGCTTTTTGGCTAAAGGGATTCATATTATTCTCTATCCCTTCAACCAATGTGGGCATATCCCCGTTATCCTTCTTTATTCGGTAAGGCTTTAGGGATTCGGAAATGTCTTCATTTGTCTTCATTTCAGAACTCGCCACTAAATTGCGGACTATTGCACTTCTCACAGATCGTATGATCATCCAGGCATTTCTAGCTGAGTCCAACTACCCAAAGGATGTAATCCCAGTGAAGCGAGAAGCTGCATCAGGATTCACTGTTTGCTCAAATGTAATGTCGACTGGAGTTATAAAGAAAGGTCGGCTGCCCCTTCTGACAGAGAGGGTACCGTTCTGTAGGATTGTATGTATGCCTGGGTATGTATTTTCCATATTGAGAAGATTCAAGGAGTATTTCACCATCCACCTTGCATAATTATGTCTGTTTCTAGTGGAGAGAATCACACATTTTAGCATGGGTAAAGATGAAGTGCTAACCATCATTTGTACCGACTGAACATCAGGAGAATATTGATAAATTGTACATATATCATCGAAAACGGCTGCTGTTTCCATGATTTTGTGTGCATTCAGCATATGTTCCCATCAAGCTTTTGCTAACAGTGATTAGCAAGGATGTGTACCATATGCAACTTGCTCATTAATGCCCAGGTTACAAAATTTGTGCTATGCTCCACTGAACCATGCACATCCCGAATATCACAGTTTTGCTATAAAAATAATAATTAATTTGGCACATGTTTTGCATGCTGGCTCACTGAATTATCCATCATTAGGTCTTTGTTGCAAATGGTACATTCTTCCTATCTATAATGTTTATTATATTTTCCAAGGATGAATCCATTAAGTGAACCTGTTGCCAGGACTCAGTGAGGATATGCGGTGCACCCGATCGATCTATTATGTAACCAATGGCTTCAAAGTAGGATAGCTCTGTGTGGGAAGGCCCAAGCAGATAAAGACGTTGTTGAACAAAGGATATTCGGCGGCTTCGATCTACATAGCTGGCTTAGCCACAGCCGTGTCGTAGTGAATGCACCACATTCATTCGATACTCGCTGAGAAATACATAGAGTCTTGGCTACGACATCAAGTCTGGTTGGCGGCTATCTAGGATTGGCCATGTAAGATATGCTATTGTGTTGGTAGATGATCTTCTATGACGTTTGAATTCCAACCAGCCAATGTTTGGGGGTTCCACTTGAACCATGACGTCATCCAACCCCATCTCTGTATTTAACACTGTTTACATACAGTGGAATCTGCATATCTTTCAGCTGATACTGGAATTGTGTTATCTTGTCTTTCTTACCACATGGCTCAAGAAAAATTTCTTGCAGATGAAACCTCCATTTTTTATATTTTGCCATCACTTGTGAAAGGTTGTCTGAATGGGATGGATGGATAATAGCACAATATTTTGATAGAAGATGCCAACCGTATCATGTAGTGTACCGCCACCTGATAATGCAGTTATCCCAGGTTATTCCAGTGCACAAGCCAGCACGTTGGTTGATACCATCTGGCATGGCATGGTTTCTTTGAGATAAGTTTGTACCAAGGTCTGTTTCCAGGCCCTCTACCACGTGGTAGTTGACACAGTGACCACAGCGATAGATTATTCCTACCACTTTCCTACTACCAGTTAAACATTTGAGACCAAATCCCATGCAAATCTATTTAGATGGCTTTGTTCACCCTCTCGTTGTTACAATCACAATGCCATCAGATACAGACCAGACATTCAAACCTACCTGGTGTTGTAGATACACTGAATCCTGTATATAGTACTCTGAAGAAGTCTAAAAGTAGAGAAGGCATTTCGTCTGGTCTTAAAGTTAGGGTTTCAGCTGTTATGGGCTGGTACATATCCTCATTATTCTGCATATTAAGATTAAGTGATCTGAGGTAGAAGCTTGTCTCATTGACTGACATCTCATCAAATCTTGCTCTGCGTATTGCTCAAATCTTCACGATATTCCTTGAGAATTCTCACAGACAGACGACTAGCAGGATGCAAAGATTCATTCATGCTTGCCATTTATCGCTTGTGAAGTGATGTTAGTAACTCAGTGCCTTGGTTTTCTATCAAGTTCATATTCATGTGTTCTTTGTGAAATGTTATTTTGCTTGAGTGTTTGTGTGGTTTAGGTCTGTTCTTTAATGCATTTGCTTTATTGAGATAATCCCTCCGACAAGAATATCTAACTTCCTTCGATATGAGGTTGATGCCATATAGCCGTGCAAGCATACCATGATCGTCCAGTTTATTAGCGACATCCTTGATGCTTTTTTCAAGGTTCCCAATGGAGTTTTCTCCTTTTTTCCCCACAAGACTTTGATACGACCAGCCAAAAGAGACACCTCTTTGCAAATATGCCCATAGAGCTGCTTTAGGGAACAATCTGCAAAACATGGTAATAAAACTGGTTTGTCCGATGTGCTCGGAACATCATCTTGCATTGGTTTGGTCAGCTGTGAACTCTTTATAGCACTGTGTATGATAACGTATTGTCTCATCATAAATGGCAGGTAATTTGATACTAAAATACTGAGAACTGTTGTACGATGCATGCCAAATGATGTCACATTGATTGATTCTGTCCCATGATTCATCATCAAATGGCTTGATTTCTTCAGCACATTTCCCACCAAGATGTAAAATGCAAGTCCGCTTGGCTGATGTCATAATATATTCAACCGCAAAATGAACTATTCACTAATTGGATAATCATCTAGTCTACAGTAAATTCCCTAAGCTACACAGTAGTACCTAGTCTACACACTTATCTAATATACACGCTGTTGTCTATATTACACCCCATTAGCTAATACACATACATGTATAACAATTGCATTCTGCAGACTACCATATCTATAAATAGATAGAAAGCATGGTATTTTAATATAACCACAGAAAACCATCCCTAACAATATTATTCTACCTTCTGACTAATAGTCCCAAGCATCAGATGGTTTTATTGAATGTTTATTAACCAAGAAGTCTGGGCCCATGTTCCCGAAGCTCTCATTCGGTTAGCGATATCGTTACACTATACTAAAGCAATGGGTGTAAGGATATCACTATCTGGACAAATTTAGTATCTATGTAAATGCCTAGCCGCAATACAAACTGTCTAGCCTTCACCCTGGATCCACTTCAAATACACAGATGTTGTCCAATGTTTATATCAGAATGATTCTAATGCAATATAATATACAATAATTACCATTTATGATGACTATCTGCATTTTGATCAAAGAGATAGGTAGATAATACACATTTTTCAACAACGTCGTCGGCAAAATGGGGCTATAGTCATACATAACCGTACCACCCATATGGCGCCATGAATAGCAGGCATTCAAACATGGGAAATGAATCAGGAGACGACACCTATTCATATGATCCTGTATTTGTATGTATCACTACTACTTGGCACATTTCCAGGCCCAAAATTGGCAAAGCCAAAACCATCCAAATTACCATGTAACTCAAAATTGCAATCTCGTATATAGAGGGTACCTCACTTCACAAGCAAATTGTGGAAAATCTTCAAAGTAGATTTTTGTAAGCAATGGATTTCTGAATTCTACAGAAAACTCTGCCCTAGGAACCACCCTCAGACCTTTTGGTAAATAAAAGTCAAATAAAACCCTCTGAGCTCTGGGCCTAATACAGTACATAGAACCAACTGGTGTTCTTTCTACGTGGTCTAGCCGAAGGTACACACAGATTCGTAAATCCGCAGAGATATCCCCGCAAGGGAGCATCGCAACGAGCCTACTTGAAGAGTTTATTATAAACCAATTATACCCCTAACACATACAAAATATTATTATTGCGAGAGGAAAGTACCTCGCGCAGGCCTCTGTCACAGGAAAAATGGCAAAAAGAGCCCGTCTTTTGTTCAAACAAAAAGCAACGTGCAGTGGTCAATTCTAGTGAAGCTATAATTAATGTGATGCACGCTGGTTTACGTGAAGACGGGTCGGATGTTTTCCGAAGAATTCATAGGTCACCGTCTTATGTAGGTCCAAAGATATTGAATTGGTAGTTGCTGCTTTATTTATGCAGACCTTCTGCTCAAGTCTAAACTACCCTTTAGTTGTTAGATACGTTTTCGAGCTTTGGCCGCAAGTGGCAGGGATTCCTACCTATCTATTGACACATATGTCTAACTGGCGAAGATGCCGAGCTTCCCGAAGGTCGCACCGCATAGCATAGGTACCTATTAGTCATCAGAACCCATTACGGAAATAAGGAATAGTACAATAGTATAGTTACTTGAATACCTATTGGTCATCGGTACAGTAAGAGTTCATAAATCACGGAAATGGATGCACTATCGTTGATTAGCGTGAGATGGCACGATTTCGAATTTGCAGGGAAGATTTCCACAAGCAGACTGTTAATGCGCCTCACTCTCTGGACGGTGAAGAAGAACAGTCATAGAAAGATGTCCATTAGATAGTCAGAATAACTGATACATAAATGTACACAGTATGTTAAAAAGTTACGTCCGGTAGTTTGAAAGTTGCCCGTAACATAGAGGGCTACAGTGGTAATTAAATATGCATGTACATTAACTGGGTACACCATGCGGGATACATCGCATAGCTCTTGCGACGCATGTGGCAGAATCCCACCAGACAGTGGTCTAAAAGTTAATTAACACACGACATGCTGCACGGAAGTTTGATAACACTTCAGCGTGGTCTGGAAGACCCAGCAAGTTATCCACCAAGAATCACCTCGGCTCTACATCCTGTAGAATTACATCAAACCCGCAAGGCCCATCCACAAGAAGCTCCTCTATGCGTGTTCCGGAAAAGGGAGTTCTATTAAATTAATTTGCGCTTGGATCGCCATCCGAGCGCTTCCAAAATTGAATCGCGGATGTCCAAGACTGCTCACCGGTGCAGGAGATCTAAATTTTGAAAGGCACTGCTGCAGTGTTGGTACCACAGTCAGTCAGCAGTTATCCCACGTCTAGCACTGCACTGGTCCAGCAACCTTGCTGACTGTGTCAGCTCCCTCAAGTAGTCTTATCTGTTTGCAAATATACATATTAAATTTTTCA